>NW_025555922.1:0-59231 GCF_020424385.1 Procambarus clarkii
CAAGTATATTTATATTATCAGTACAGGTTATCTATACCTGGTTATCTTGATGTATTGATATCTACTTACTCCTATAGGCCTATAGGTTTACAGGGCAGTAGGCCTATACTTCACACTTCCAGTCAAAGAGCAATGACTGTATACAGATACTTCGTGTCAAGTCTTCAGACAAAGGCAAGAATTTCTGATCAATAGCACCCCGCCAACAGGTTGATGAGCTCTAAGGGCTCACTAGCTGGGGCTTAGTTGCCAGGGAAGAGGGGGGGCTCAATATACCTGGGGGGAAGGGGGGATTAATATACCAGTGGTGAGGTGAGCTGATTGAGCTATCAAGGTGACTCGATAATCTCATGTTATGAAACCTATTCCTTCCTCTCTCCCCTACTGTGGGAGGCTGATGTTGTGGGGAAAGGAGGGGGGAGGGTTTTGGGGAAAAATAGGGGGGAATGGGTGTTTGGACCTGGTTCTGTTTGGTTGGAGGGGAGGGGGGGGTGTGTGTCTTTGGTTGGGGTTATTGGTGGGGGGTGGTTTGTTTTGGTAGGGGAGTGGGGTGGTAGGGTAGGGAGGGGGGTTTGGAAGTCTTTGGTTGGAAGGGGAGGGGTGGGGGTGGGGGGGGGGGGTTAGTAATAGTAGTAGTAGGGAAAGTTTGGTGGTGGTGGTGGGGAAGAAAAGTTATTTTGATGATTTCTGCTCCCCATTGGCCGGAATTTCTGGGAATATTCCCCATCTGGAAGCGGACTTCGATCTGGAAAATACTCCCATTCCAGAATTGTTCCTTTTCTTGAAATATACACTTTTTGGGGAAAAAAGTATTCCCCGTTGGAAACGGTTTTCCTCGCAAAGATACTTCATCAACAGGTACAATTTACTTGGAATCATATTTTTCCCTCTGGAAGGAAATTTCATGCTGGAAATATTATTTCCCCAGACTCTTGCTTCAACCTGGAAACTTCTCCTAATCCTGGAATTACAAGAGTTCTGGTAATGTGTGAGTATACTTCCCCCCTGAAGGTGTTCTACACCCTGGAAGCGTCCACACCCCTGGAAGCGTCCACCCCCCTGGAAGCGTCCCCTCCCCCCCCCCTGGAAGAGTCCACCCTCCTTGGAAGCATCCACCCTGGAAGCATCCACCCTCCCTGGAAGCATCATCCCCCCCCTGGAAGCATCCACCCTCCCTGGAAGCATCCACCCTGGAAGCATCCACCCTCCCTGGAAGCATCCACCCTCCTGGAAGCATCCACCCTGGAAGCATCCACCCTCCTGGAAGCATCCACCCTGGAAGCATCCACCCTCCCTGGAAGCATCCACCCTCCCGGGAAGCATCCACCCTCCCTGGAAGCATCCACCCTCCCTGGAAGCATCCACCCTCCCTGGAAGCATCCACCCTCCCTGGAAGCATCCACCCTCCCTGGAAGCATCCACCCTCCCTGGAAGCATCCACCCTCCCTGGAAGCATCCACCCTCCCTGGAAGCATCCTCCCCCCCTGGAAGCATCCACCCTCCCGGGAAGCATCCACCTCCCTGGAAGCGTACTCACCTTTACTGGTCTTACTGAAGGACTGTGTGAGGGCTCTGGAGAAATGCTCATCGACAGCTGTGGCCAGGTCCCCGCTGAAGTACGTCAGCACCACACAGTTGGCTGAGATGTAGTGAGCGTCCGCGTGCTGCTGCTGCTGCTGCTGCTGCTGCTCGCCCTGTGGGTGGGTAACACTGCCTGTCAGAGACTCATTGTTCTGGCTACGCTGCTACGACCAAAGTCGCTTCCTGGAACAAGAAGTTCCAAGTAGCACGGGCTATGGTGAGCCCGTAGTGGATTGTACGACCAGAGGAAAAGGAGAAAGGCCCCCCCGGAGGAAGCAGGTATTAGGGGACAAGAAGTCATGACCAAAGAGTTTGATAGAACTATTGGAGTGAGAATGACAAATAACAGATTTACATTACGTAGCAAGACGAAGAGTAAGCGGAGACACGCTGGAAGTCCACGAATAAGGTGTTCTATTCCACACACTCACAAAAGAAAGACCTGGGTAAATACTGGTCTTCTGCTGTCTTTTGTGTTTTTGTGTTATGTTTTTATCTATACGGCGCAGAGGTATTTGTAATACATTTCACAATAATAATATTATTAGAGAAAACATATAATTATTATATATTAACATTGTTATTAGTTCACTCACCTTTTCGTCTGTCTTTGAAGAATGTGAGACTGACTGCTGCTGCTGCTGCTGCTGCTGTTGCTGCTGCTGCTGCTGCTGCGGAGCTACTGGCGAGGAACACACCCCGGAGTGAGCAGCTGCAGACACAGCAGCTGCAGGCGTCGCTGCTGCTGCTGCTGCTGTCTGCGAGTTAGGTAAGGGTGCTGTTGTACTGCTGGTAGAGGCAGCTGCCGCCGCCGCCGCCGCCGCAGCCGCTGCCGCTGCAAACTGCTGCTGTTGTTGCTGTTGCTGCTGCTGTTGCTGTTGCTGTTGGAGGTCTGGGGTAGGTGGCTGGGAGGAACCCCCGGCCCCGGTGTCTTGAAGTCTGTACTTCTGGCAAAGACGGAGTATAGCTGTTATATTCCTGTTATACTGACATATGGTTGTGTCATATATGCTGTTATACTGTTATACAGGTATACTGCAACCTGTCTTCAAGCTTGGCTCGTTAAAGCGGCGATCAAACCCCCCAACCTTATCCAACAAAGACGTGTTCATAACTCTAATTAATGTTCTCAGTATTCAATAACGTTTTTGGCTGAAATAAATTAATATTATTATTAATTTGACATAAAGTTAGGCGAGGGTTAGGTTAGGTTAGGTTAGGTTAGGTAAACAAACCAAAATATATATATATATATATATATATATATATATATATATATATATATATATATATATATATATATATATATATATATATAAATCTCTGTTGCAACCTTTTCTGTGTAAATAATTTTCAATCATTCATTATTATTTTAACTTACATTCATTATTATTTCATTCATAAATGAATGAAAATCATCTTTCAAGAAGTTCAGGAGACTAGATTTTTTTTTTGAAAAGCTGCCGCATCGCAATTTATTTGTTTATGTCAAAGGGAACAGGTGTTGAGGTAGTCACGTGTTGCACATGTTTTATGGTAGTGTGGCTTAAAGGGCCACACACCTGCACAGATGGTGTTTTATAAGGGTAAAGGGTTCGAGGGTAAGGATAAGGGGCCGAGGATAAGGATAAGAGGACCAAGCATCAGGGATACATCAGACACACACATATACACACACACACACACACACACCAATAATGTTGGCGGGGTGCGTTACTATGACAACGTCAGGTAAGCCTCACTGGTGCTACTGATGGTGCTGCTGGTGGTGGGAGAGGAAGATGCTGTATACCTAACCATACACCACACTCACTCTCTCTCTCTCTCTCTCTCTCTCTCTCTCTCTCTCTCTCTCTCTCTCTCTCTCTCTCTCTCTCTCTCTCTCTCTCTCTCTCTCCTCTCTGCTCTAACTGGCTTTTTTCTTTATCGTCACTTAGATATCGATATTTTATTTCTTTTGATTTGTTTCTTTATGAAGCTTTTCAGTTCAGGAATTTATTTTTGTTATATTGTTTGCGTGTTAAATTATTTGTTATATAAGAACAAGGGGCAGGGGGTTATCTTGAGATCTTGGGGTTATCTTGAGATCTTGAGGTTATCTTGAGATCTTGAGGTTATCTTGAGATCTTGAGGTTATCTTGAGATCTTGAGGTTATCTTGAGATCTTGAGGTTATCTTGAGATCTTGAGGTTATCTTGAGATCTTGAGGTTATCTTGAGATCTTGAGGTTATCTTGAGATCTTGGGGTTATCTTGAGATCTTGGGGTTATCTTGAGATCTTGGGGTTATCTTGAGATCTTGGGGTTATCTTGAGATCTTGGGGTTATCTTGAGATCTTGGGGTTATCTTGAGATCTTGGGGTTATCTTGAGATCTTGAGGTTATCTTGAGATCTTGAGGTTATCTTGAGATCTTGAGGTTATCTTGAGATCTTGAGGTTATCTTGAGATCTTGAGGTTATCTTGAGATCTTGAGGTTATCTTGAGATCTTGAGGTTATCTTGAGATCTTGAGGTTATCTTGAGATCTTGAGGTTATCTTGAGATCTTGAGGTTATCTTGAGATCTTGAGGTTATCTTGAGATCTTGAGGTTATCTTGAGATCTTGAGGTTATCTTGAGATCTTGAGGTTATCTTGAGATCTTGAGGTTATCTTGAGATCTTGAGGTTATCTTGAGATCTTGAGGTTATCTTGAGATCTTGGGGTTATCTTGAGATCTTGGGGTTATCTTGAGATCTTGGGGTTATCTTGAGATCTTGAGGTTATCTTGAGATCTTGAGGTTATCTTGAGATCTTGAGGTTATCTTGAGATCTTGAGGTTATCTTGAGATGATTTCGGGGCTTTTTAGTGTCCCCGCGGCCCGGTCCTCGACCAGGCCTCCACCCCCAGGAAGCCGCCCGTGACAGCTGACTAACACCCAGGTACCTATTTTACTGCCAGGTAACAGGGGGCATAGGGTGAAAGAAACTCTGCCCATTGTTTCTCTCCGGCGCCCGGGATCGAACCCGGGACCACAGGATCACAAGTCCAGTGTGCTTAGTTTCGCCTAAACTTTGATATATTTGCTTTTTGGTAGAGATGGAGAGCTGTGTGTGTACTCACCTAGTTGTCCTTGCGGGGGTTGAGCTCTGGCTCTTTGGTCCCGCCTCTCAACCGTCAATCAACAGGTGTACAGGTTCCTGAGCCTACTGGAGCTCTATCATATCTACATTTGAAACGGTGTATGGAGTCAGCCTCCACCACATCACTGTCTAATGCATTCCATTTGTCAACCACTCTGACACTGAAAGAATTCTTTCTAATGTCTTTATGGCTCATTTGGGTACTCAATTGCCACCTGTATTCACCTACTTGTATTCACCTAGTTGTGCTTGCGGGGGGTTGAGCTTTGCTCTTTCGGTCCGCCTTTCTACTCTCAAACAACTGTTACTAACTACTTTTTCCCCCTCCCACACACACACATCCCCAGGAAGCAGCCCGTGACAGCTGACTAACTTCCAGGTACCTATTTACTGCTAGGTAACAGGGGCATTCAGGGTGAAAGAAGCTTTTGCCCATTTGTTTCTGCCTGGTGCGGGAATCGAACCCGGGCCACAGAATTACGAGTCCTGCGCGCTATCCACCAGGCTACCAGGCCCCCCTGTGTGTGTGTGTGTGTGTGTGTGTGTGTGTGTGTGTGTGTGTGTGTGTGTGTGTGTGTGTGTGTGTGTGTGTGTGTGTGTGTGTGTGTGTGTGTGTATGCGTGCGCGCGCGTGCGTGTGTACCCAATAGCACTAATTACTACCACACTCAGATCACACCACAATATTGAACTCTGATTGGCCCGGATGTAATCAGACCAACAACTACCCCCATAACCCCCCCCCCCCCACGAGACATCTGATTGGCCGAGGCATCTCTCTAATTTTTTTTTGTATTCTCTGTAACGAAACAAATCATTGGTCAATCTGTCTGTCAATCACTCCGACTCAAGACAGACATAATTGAGCCCAACAAGAACATAAACAATTCTAAATGATCTTAAGAATACACGTGTCGACATCAGTAAGAAAACACAATAGGCGTGGCAACCGCTGGGTTGTTTCAAGCGCAGGATAGACACCTGAATGAGTTTTAGGTTGAATATAGATCTTCGTATATGGGTCTTTATAGACTCATATATACCCCTCATGTTATATAATAAAAAAACTATATATCTACGTTGATATGACGTTTTAACGACGTATTCAAGAACGTAAATTAGTTCGTTAAACGCGGCTACGTCTTTATTAAGGGTGAAGATGTTTGTTTGTCGTCTTAAAAGCCTTCTTAGAGTAGATATATTGTGATATATTCTGATATATTTTTTTTTGGATATAAAGATTAGTTAACGAGTGACACTTCTTTGTAACGAAGTTGGCAGGTGTTTGTTCTTTGTAACGAAGCAGGCAGGCGCCAGATTCACGAAGCAGTTACGCAAGCACTTACGAACGTGTACATCTTTCCTCAATCTTTGACGGCTTTGGTTACATTTATTAAACAGTTTACAAGTATGAAAACTTGCCAATCAACTGTTGTTATTGTTATAAACAGCCTCCTGGTGCTTCGGAGCTCATTAACTGTTTAATAATTGTAAACAAAGCCATCAAAGATTGAGGAAAGATGTACACGTTCATAAGTGCTTGCGTAACTGCTTCGTGAATCTGGCCCCAGGTGTGTATTCTTAGGAGACAAGGATGGGGTGGGGGGGGGGGGGAATGGATAGGAGATTAGGAGCAAAAAGTGGATAGGAAATGGAATGGGAAGTGGATGGAGGAACAAGTAGGTAGGTAGGTAGGTAGGTAGGTAGGTAGGTAGGTAGGTAGGTAGGTAGGTAGGTAGATAGGTAGGAGTGGGATAGGAAGATGTTTTTAAAGAATGGAGATAGATATACGTCTATAGAAAGTGGTGGAAGAGATAGACAGTAGATAGAAGGGGAGAGAAATGGGTATAGCAGGAGAAGGAAGAGATGGAGATAGCAGGCGGGACGATAGCTATATAGATGACTTGCTATCATAAGCATTCCACCAACTTAGAAAGGAACAAAGATCAAACGGTAAACCCATCACACACACACAGAGATCACACTAACGTGATGCATCAAATGAACAAACCCACAAGGTCCGTGACGAGGATTCGAACCTGCGTCCGGGAGCATCCCAGACACTGCCTTAATCTCTTCCTCTCCCCCCCCTCCCCCCCGTCACCATCCCTTTATCCGAACGCAGTTCGGATAACGATTCATTCCTTCGTCGCCTGTACCTCTCGATACGGGTGTTCGGAAAGCTGCCTTTCCGAACTCCTTCCCCCTTCCTTCCTTGCGCCCCGTACTCATAAGGGTCACTCTCCCGTGTCTCACCTCTGCCCCTCCGCACTCTAAAACACTAATTAAGGATCAGCCGTGCTAGAACTTGGTTAATTAAGGAGATAAGATGCTCGTTCAGATACGCTAAACATCTAAAGGCAATTTCTTGAGACAGGCAGTTGAGATTTGGTTTGGCGTCGACGGCTTTGGTGGTCCGGGTGGAACATTGTGTTGACGCTGAAGCTTCAACAGTGTTGGAGATGGTGGTGATACGGTGATGGTGGTGGGGGAGATATGGCGACGGTGGAGCTGGTGGTGGTTGGGTAGGGGAATGGGGTGATTACGGTTGTTGATAAGGGGGGGGGGTATTGTGGGGGTTAGATAAGCGGGATTGTGGTTGGAAGAGGGGTATGGTGGTGGTGGTGGGGGTGGTGCTGGTGGGGGTGGTGGTGGGGGTGGTGGTGGTGGTGATAGTGATGGTGGTGGTGCTGGTGATGGTGGTGGTGGTGGTGGTGGTGGTGGTGCTGGTGGGGGTGGTGGGGGTGGTGGTGGGGATGGTGGTGGTGGGGGGTATGGTGGTCGTGGTGGTGATGGTCGTAGTGGTGATGGTGGTGGTCGTCGTCGCCGTGGTGGTGGTAGTGCTGGTAGTGGTGGTGGTGGTGGTGGAGATTGTGGTGGGGGATACCACTACACTGGTGGTTACTGTGGGTGGTGAGGGAGAGGGGGGGGGGGTTGGGGGGGTTGGTAATGTGTAAAAAAGGGTGTGTGTGTGTGTGCATAGTGTCCTAACCAATCACTTGTCAGTTCGTACCTAATAAAGTCAAGATGGGAGGGGTTGAGACACAAGTATGTGTTCCCCTGTCTTACTACTAATTACACCCGGTGCGTTCGAATGCTCTAGACACTCGAGTCTGGTATCTTACATGTTGTTAACATTTCTCCAGCACTGTCACGTCTCTCTCTCTCTGAATGTGACATTCTGTTTCCCGTCTGCCAGGTATTCCTTAACTCAATTCACTGGTTTATCTTAGTTATCTGAGCTTGTAGCTGCGTTTTAAACGTCGTTCTCCTTTTTGGGAGATATCAAATGCTTTATGGCAGTTTAGGAAAAGGCAGTCAACCCTGCCATATTCTCCTTGTGTCTCGGTGACTGTCTTAAAACTTGATCCGTTGGGAAGTTTTCTTCGGATTCTTTTCTTGAATATTTTCGTTGCATAAGATGTATTTTGGCAACATTATTTCCCTCTTATTTAGGGAAATTTCTGTTCAAATCTTTTCATAAATAATGGATCTACATTTGCCGTCTACATTTGGACGTTCGAACGTCCTCAGTTCGAACGTCCTCAGTTCGAACGTCCTCAGTTCGAACGTCCTCAGTTCGAACGTCCTCAGTTCGAACGTCCTCAGTTCGAACGTCCTCAGGTCGAACGTCCTCAGTTCGAACGTCCTCTGTTCGAACGTCCTCAGTTCGAACGTCCTCTGTTCGAACGTCCTCAGTTCGAACATCCTCTGTTCGAACGTCCTCAGTTCGAACGTCCTCAGTTCGAACGTCCTCAGTTCGAACGTCCTCAGTTCGAACGTCCTCTGTTCGAACGTCCTCAGTTCGAACGTCCTCTGTTCGAACGTCCTCTGTTCGAACGTCCTCAGTTCGAACGTCCTCAGTTCGAACGTCCTCAGTTCGAACGTCCTCAGTTCGAACGTCCTCAGTTCGAACGTCCTCAGTTCGAACGTCCTCAGTTCGAACGTCCTCTGTTCGAACGTCCTCAGTTCGAACGTCCTCTGTTCGAACGTCCTCAGTTCGAACATCCTCTGTTCGAACGTCCTCAGTTCGAACGTCCTCAGTTCGAACGTCCTCAGTTCGAACGTCCTCAGTTCGAACGTCCTCAGTTCGAACGTCCTCAGTTCGAACGTCCTCTGTTCGAACGTCCTCAGTTCGAACGTCCTCAGTTCGAACGTCCTCAGTTCGAACGTCCTCTGTTCGAACGTCCTCAGTTCGAACGTCCTCTGTTCGAACGTCCTCAGTTCGAACATCCTCTGTTCGAACGTCCTCAGTTCGAACGTCCTCAGTTCGAACGTCCTCAGTTCGAACGTCCTCAGTTCGAACGTCCTCAGTTCGAACGTCCTCAGTTCGAACGTCCTCTGTTCGAACGTCCTCAGTTCGAACGTCCTCAGTTCGAACGTCCTCTGTTCGAACGTCCTCAGTTCGAACGTCCTCTGTTCGAACGTCCTCTGTTCGAACGTCCTCAGTTCGAACGTCCTCAGTTCGAACGTCCTCAGTTCGAACGTCCTCAGTTCGAACGTCCTCAGTTCGAACGTCCTCAGTTCGAACGTCCTCTGTTCGAACGTCCTCAGTTCGAACGTCCTCTGTTCGAACGTCCTCAGTTCGAACATCCTCTGTTCGAACGTCCTCAGTTCGAACGTCCTCAGTTCGAACGTCCTCAGTTCGAACGTCCTCAGTTCGAACGTCCTCTGTTCGAACGTCCTCAGTTCGAACGTCCTCTGTTCGAACGTCCTCTGTTCGAACGTCCTCAGTTCGAACGTCCTCAGTTCGAACGTCCTCAGTTCGAACGTCCTCAGTTCGAACGTCCTCAGTTCGAACGTCCTCAGTTCGAACGTCCTCTGTTCGAACGTCCTCAGTTCGAACGTCCTCTGTTCGAACGTCCTCTGTTCGAACGTCCTCAGTTCGAACGTCCTCAGTTCGAACGTCCTCAGTTCGAACGTCCTCAGTTCGAACGTCCTCAGTTCGAATGTCCTCAGTTCGAACGTCCTCAGTTCGAACCACAACGCTGTAAATGCTTCACCCACGTACTACAAATACAAATAATCGCCAACTGAACCTAAACACTTAA
This sequence comes from Procambarus clarkii, assembly GCF_020424385.1. Lineage (NCBI taxonomy): Eukaryota > Metazoa > Arthropoda > Malacostraca > Decapoda > Cambaridae > Procambarus > Procambarus clarkii. Next base: position 9,753 of record NW_025555922.1, read on the forward strand.
CCTAACCTACACCTAGATATATATAGAACTTTAATATATAATAATATTAATTTATATATAACTCCTGATTTCTTATTATTATGAGCAATGCGTTGAAAATTGATGACCGAGTGAACAAATCCACAAGGGCCGTGACGAGGATTCGAACCCGCGTCTGAGAGCATCCCAGACGCTGCCTTAATCGACTGAGCTACGACATGGTCATATTTGTTCATTTAATGCATCACGTAATTGTGATTTCTGTGTGTTGATGACCGAGTCTTGGAGGGGGGGGGGGGGCCGCCGCTTTAACGAGCCTGGCCTCAGAACAGGTTCAAATGACCAATAATTGCCAACAGAACCTATAACCACCTAACCCAACCTTAGTTAGGCTGAAACTATTTTCAGCCCATTCTAGTATGAAATAACATTTATCTTGTATTTATGAAAGGTAAATTATGAATATTCTAGACGTCAAAATAGACGTATGCGTCTTTGACCTCAAACGTCGTCTAGACGAGCCTAAGCATAGGACAGGTCAGAGGTCAAACACTTAAGGAACCGTCTAAGAATACTGTCTAAGAATACTGTCTAAGATCCCTCCCTCTAATACATTACCAATCAGTACTTCAATAAGGAACTGTGACATAATGTATTATTTTTAAATTTTGTCCATCGGTAACAATTTTATATTTATAAATTTTTTTTCAACATTTTTATCAATTTTGTTTACAAAAACATTTGATAAACAAAACTTGCGTAAGAAAATAATTTCAACGTTAAATCATTTGTAATTAAAACAGATATTGAAAGTTCTGTGTACTCGCCTAGTTGTGTTTCCGGGGGTTGAGCTCTGGCTCTTTGGTCCCGCCTCTCAACCGTCAATCAACTGGTGTACAGGTTCCTGAGCCTACTGGGCGCTATCATATCTACTGTGCTCTATCATATCTATTGGGCTCTATCATATCTACACTTGAAACTGTGTATGGAGTCAGCCTCCACCACATCACTGCCTAATGCATTCCATTTACTAACTACTCTGACACTGAAAAAGTTCTTTCTAACGTTCTAAAGAACTTTCTAAAGTTCTAATGATATTGAACTTGAATAGAGAAGGTGAGAAGGTGCAGGTGAGAATATTGTAAACTTAATCCCGTAAGTTTACGAGAAATGGAACTTAGACAATTCACCATCATTATAAGTAATTGATGAGTCAAGAAAATGGTATATTTGAATTTACCTCAATTTCATTTGTAAAAGTCGGATTTAAATCGTTTAGAATTCTAATACGAAACAAAGTTATCTCCATGCGAGGAGAGGGAATTGTCAGGGGGAAAGCGCCAAGCCATTACGACTATATAGCACTTGGAAGAGGTCAGGATAAGGATTTTGGGATGGGACGGGGGGAAGGAATGGTGCCCAACCACTTGTGGACGGTCTCGGGGGATTGAACGCTGACCTGCATGAAGCGAGACCGTCGCTCTACCGTCCAGCCCATGCGAGATAAGAAAAGATAAGAAAGATAAGAAAAAAAGAAACCTCAATATAACGGCGGCTGAAAATAGAGGTTTATAAATTGAAAAGTGGCCAAGAAACTATCCAAGGCATTGTCTATATAATAGGAGGCCTGGTCGAGGACCGGGCCGCGGGGACGTTGAGCCCCGAAATCATCTCAGGATAACCTCAAGATAACCTCCAGTCTCTGGGACTAAGTGTGTGGAAGTAAGTGTACTCACCTAATTGTGCTTGCGGGGGTTGAGCTCTGGCTCTTTGGTCCCGCCTCTCAACCGCCAATTAACAATCACAGGAGCATTTCAATCATAGTACCCTGGATAGCATACCACTGGGTATACCCAGCATACCCCTGGGTATGCTACCCCTGGGTATGCTACCCCAGGGGTACCTTAGCTTCTCAGTAACATATTTGCTAATGAGAGGGGTTAAATTTAACCCTTCTGGAAGGGGGAGGGGGTTAAGGGCCTTACTAAGCCCTTAAACTAACTCATAAGGCCTCTGGAGGGTTATTAATGCCGCCACAACAGCTTATACGACCCAACCAACACTTGTACTATAGTCCTAAGGCCAGATTCACCAAGCAGTTACGCAAGCACTGACGAACCTGTTCATATCTTTTCTCAATCTTTGGCGGCTTTGTTTACAATTATTAAACAGTTAATGAGCTCCGAAGCACCAGGAGGCTGTTTATAACAACAACAACAGTTGATTGGCAAGTTTTCATGCTTGTAAACTGTTTAATAAATGTAACCAAAGCCGTCAAAGATTGAGGAAAGATGTACACGTTCGTAAGTGCTTGCGTAACTGCTTCGTGAATCTATCCCCAGGTTCGTAAGTGCTTGAGTAACTTCTTCGTGAATCTGGCTCCTGAACATCCAGTGGGAAGTGGGAGGTATACCTTCTCAGTTTACATAAATATACATTCCTTGAGAGTCTAAGATATACGAAGTATACCTGATACTTGATATATCTTGTACCTAAAATGGTCTATTTATTTATTTTGAAATTAAATCATTTCAAATTTATGTCCTCGTGAAACTTTTGCAAATTTAATTTATATTCCTAAACTTTTTCACGAATGGTTAGTTTGCAAAATTATCTACTTCGTTATATAACAAATTACAAGAATATCCTAATATTAACGATGATCATTTCAGCTTGTAATTAGCCGTAATCAGTTCTAATTAGGAAGAGTTATCTACAATGATAACTATTGGTTATAGCTTTAATTACCTGGTTTGTATAATGTATTCATTTATTCATGCCAATAAATAATATTATGAACACTGATAATTCTAATTATCATTTTGACATGAGTCTCAATAAATTAGAGAGAAAATGACAGTAAATTGGTAATTGTTGCCATATTTACCAGTAAATTGGTAAATCAAATTCTAAGTTGTAAATCTAAGCTAAATCAAATGTACTCTAAGCACAGCTCATGTCATAGGGATCTGAATTCAACAGGATCTAAATTGGTTGTCTGATTTCAAGAGGTTCTAAATTGGTTGTCTGATTTCAACAGGTTCTAAATTGGTTGTCTGATTTCAACTGACTCTAAATTGGTTGTCTAATTTCAAGAGGATCTAAATTGGTTGCCTGATTTCAAGAGGTTCTACATTGGTTGTCTGAATTCAACAGGCTCTAAATTGGTTGTCTGATTTCAACAGGTTCTAAATTGGTTGTCTGATTTCAACAGGCTCTAAATTGGTTGTCTGATTTCAACAGTCTCTAAATTGGTTGCCTGATTTCAACAGTCTCTAAATTTGGTAGTCAACTACTTCTATGTTTCTCTCATTGACGGAATTTTCTTAACAATGTCAAGTATGGAGCTTGGGAATACCCTTTGGTATCCCTGGTGACAAGTCTACCTGTTTAGTCTACCTGTACACCAACTACACCATTAAACTCACAACTCAATTCCTAATTAAGTCATATTTTCCTTCGAAAACAATTTAGTATAACACTGTCCCACCACCGCCCTCAACCGGACGGGTATGGGGTGCATAATAAAGAAATTGAAATTGATACAAATAGATTCTTCTGGCAAAGTTTTAATTGATAATTGATAAGTGAAAGAGTTTGAAGAGATTACATAGTGGTTTGTTGTTCAAACAGTGAGCTAGTGTTCATTTGTGATTGGTGTGAGTGAACAAGAGTGAACAAGAGTGAACATCTTGAACATATTCCGTGTTCACTACAGACAGCATATGGCAGGTATCCTATAGTTCACAAACATTGAACAATAGATACCTGGATAACTATAGATATTGAAATCTATTTGCTGATTTCATAATCATTCATATCACACATGTTTACATTCCAATACCCTGTGGCTCAGTATAACTATCGAGGTTATGCATTGGGATCGAACTTGCGTCTCTGAATTTTCTCCCCCCCCCCAACGACCATATTATTTCGTACCCCCCCCTCCCCCCTCTTCCCCCCATGAAGTTTTTATGTGATTTCAGACTGTCCTGTGTCTCTGTGTCTCTGTGTCCCTGTGTCTCTGTGTCTCTGTGTCCCTGTGTCCCTGTGTCTCTATACTTTGTCAATCTCCTCCATTGAAGAGCACCAACATCAAGACGCGAGGTATATTGTCCACGACATCAAAAATCTCTCGAGAAAAGCGGGAACAAAATTAGATAATTGAAGAGCGTCATTTTTTCGGAAAAAAATTATAGGTTGTCACATTTTTTTCTTCTGTAGTGTTTTGCTTTCCAAAGTGAGCGAGAAGTTTGTTTGTACTTATTGAATCGAGTACTTTTTTCACGCTAGAGAGATAAGGTATCTGTGTCTCATTGTATCTTTTTCACGCTAGATATCAGGTATCTGTGTCTCATTGTATCTTTTTCACGCTAGATATCAGGTATCTGTGTCTCATTGTATCTTTTTCACGCTAGATATCAGGTATCTGTGTCTCATTGTATCTTTTTCACGCTAGATATCAGGTATCTGTGTCTCATTGTATCTTTTTCACGCTAGATATCAGGTATCTGTGTCTCATTGTATCTTTTTCACGCTAGATATCAGGTATCTGTGTCTCATTGTATCTTTCTCACGCTAGAGAGACCAGATATCTGTCTCTCATTGTATCTTTTGCACGCTAGAGATCAGGTATCTGTCTCATTGTATCTTTTACACGCTGGAGATCAGGTATCCGTGTCTCATTGTATCTTTTACACGCTGGAGATCAGGTATCTGTGTCTCATTGTATCTTTTACACGCTAGAGATCAAGTATCTGTGTCTCATTGTATCTTTTTCACGCTAGAGAGATCAGGTATCTGTGTCTCATTGTATCTTTTTCACGCTAGAGAGATCAGGTATCTGTGTTTCATAGTATCTTTTTCACGCTAGAGAGATCAGGTATCTGTGTTTCATTGTATCTTTCTCACGCTAGAGAGATCAGGTATCTGTGTCTCATTGTATCTTTTTGACTGTAGAGAGATCAGGTATCTTTGTCTCATTGTATCTTTTTGACTGTAGAGAGATCAGGTATCTTTGTCTCATTGTATCTTTTACACGCTAGAGAGACCAGGTATCTGTGTCTCATTGTGTCTTTCTCACTTTAGAGAGATTAGGTATCTGTGTCTCATTATAATAACTGATATTTTACTAACAACGTCTTTCGTTATCAGGACGGGTTGAGGATAAGGGGGGTCCAGGACAGAGGGGGTGGGAAGGGGGGAGGCAGTTAACGACTCGAGACCCCCGTAAGGGGGGTTTAACCCCCGAAGGAAAAAATAAGAAAACACATGAGGATCCTCTTATATAATTATCACCTTGGGGCATGCCATTTCTATAGCATAATATACACCTTTGAATATCTGCCTTCTTATCAATGACGTGACTTGTTTTGTGTTATCTCTGTCTCTCTCTCTCTCTCTCTCTCTCTCTCTCTCATCTCTCTCTCTCTCTATCTCTCTCTTCTCTCTCTCTCTCTCTCTCTCTCTCTCTCTCTCTCTCTCTCTCTCTCTCTCTCTCTCTCTCTCTCTCTCCTCTCTCTCTCCTCTCTGCTCTCTCTCTCTCTCTCTCCGCTCTCGTCTCTCTCTCTCCTCTCTCACTCTCTCTCTCTCTCTCTCTCTCTCTCTCTCTCTCTCTCTCTCTCTCTCTCTCTCTCTCTCTCTCTCTCTCTGTCTCTCTCTCTCTCTCTCTCTCTCTCTCTACTATCTATGTTTCTTCTACTCCTACTCATGCTGTTCTTGCCCTGGCTTTCTATTATTTGTTCAATAATAAAAACAATATAATATCTGGTTATCCTGCAATTATCATTTCGGGGCGATGGGGGAGACTTGAACCGTCGTTCAGGTGATTCCCTGACACCTGATTTCTCATTTCATTTCATAGATGAAACGCTATCATCCTCGATATTGTGGGTTGACAATTGATGTGACTCTGGAGTGGATCATCTTTTCTTCTGTGCTCAAGTGGCAGGCCACAGAAGGTTGAAAATTTCATTTGGCAGCGGTTTTGGTCCCTGTGAAATATTTCTTTATTGTGGCTAACTCGTAGCTCAGTTGGTAAAGCGCTCGTCTCCCATGCTGGAGTCGAGAGTTCGAGTCTCCTGTAGTGCCCAGGTGAATGGAATGAAAGTATATATATATATATATATATACATATTTTTCCCGTGGTGTGATAATAGTTTGTATTGTATTGTACTATAAATTACATTGCCTTACTAAGATCTAGAAAACAGCATGGATTGCTCGCGTGTTAATGATCTCTATCCTGTAGCAATCACAGAGACAAAACCTTCGGGTTTCTTATAGCGTGATGATTGGCTAATAACGGAAGTATTTAAATACTTCATTGAAAGTCTTTCTCGTAGCTTCACCTGCATATTGACAACTGTCATTATACTTCATGTTAATTATGCTAATTTATGCTAAAAGTGACAAACGATTAAATAACCGATAATTGATGGAGGATACTGCATGAGGATATTTATATAATTTGATTTATTTACACAACGTGAGTCGATGAGGATGAGTGAGCAATTAGTGGTGTGGTAGCATGTTTTATGGTAGTACCACACCGTGGAGAGCGGGGGAGGGACCTGCTGCATGGGTAACAGCTTCTCCTCCGTATCAACCTACCCCGAGGCTTTACGCCTAGGAGAGGCCACTCCAGACCGCAACTCCATAGTCTCCTGAGACTGATGGATGCCTACTACTCACAATAAAGAAAATGCTAGAACAGTAATGAGACTAGTTATTAGCGGTAGTTACCTTGTTAGATGTGGTAGTTTGCTGGTAGTTAGTAGTAGACTGGTAGTTAGCCTGTGACAATAGTAGGGGTGAGTGACAGTAAGCTATTGACAGTAGCAGAGTGCGTGAGTGTCACCACCCCCTTGTCACTCTTGCAGTGTGAGTGGCAGTAACCAGTAGTTTAGTAATTAATCCACCCCCTACCCCCCCCCCCTATCCCCCAACCAGGTTAAGTGGCTGGTTCGTGGTTTTTACAAGGAAAGGTGTGTGTGTGTGTGTGTGTGTGTGTGTGTGTGTGTGTGTGTGTGTGTGCGGCTATTAACTTGTCAGAGCGCGCGAGTGCGCTTTTTTTTCACACGCGCGTAAATTGCCCCCCCCCCTCCCAGTGAGTGAAAGTGTGAACATTTTAACTACTGTCATGAACATTTGAGTGACGGGGCGAGTGACGCCCGAGTGAAGGGGGAAGGGGGGGGGGTGATGGGGAAGGTGGTGGTGGGGAGGGAAGATGATGATAAGTAAGGGTTTAAGGGGGTTTTGAAGGGGGAATTTAAGAGGGAGGGAGGGATAGAGGGAATAGAAAGAGATGGAGGATTCAAAGGAAGGGGGGTTAGGGAGTAGAGGAGGAGGAGAGAGAGAGAGAGAGAGAGAGAGAGAGAGAGAGAGAGAGAGAGAGAGAGAGAGAGAGAGAGAGAGAGAGAGAGAGAGAGAGAGAGAGAGAGAGAGAGAGAGAGAGAGAGAGACAGACAGACAGAACACAACAATTTAACCTTACCTAAACCACCCCATATACACAATTACCACATTAGAAGCTCTAAAGGGGTTAATTTCTAGAGTGAGACTGAGTGCCTCAGGCTCGTTTACCTTATCATAGTGGTTGAGTGCCAGAGGTGCCGACGGGCAGTAGTGATTGGAGTGCCGCTGATAGGCCTGTAGATACGTGGCGTAGCCCTGATACATGACTCCCGCCATGCCCCTCCTCCTCCCCCTTCTTCAGACACTCACAGAGTCCTCGAATCACTTATTCTCTTTCTCTTTCATGCACTCAAGAGGTACTCTTAGAGAGAGAGGGGATACACCTGGCGTTTCACTCGATGCCAAGTTCAATTATTGAGACGAGAAAGAAATACATCTCAAAGGGATAGGGTAGATTAGGCTATTTCTACCCCTCTCTTCACTCGCTGTCTACTTTTGAGGGATGTATATATCTACCCGTCACGCTAGAGAGACCTCGTAGTTCCGGTCACTTCTGGTTGATTCATCACCCACTAAAAAAAGGAGATTGTTCAATTCGTGTTCACTCACATTCAGGTCCACTACAGCCCACAGGTCTGGTCGGTTCCACAGGACTAGCCTTGAGTGCGGGATCGTCGCTTTCCTCTACACAGGATTGTCGCTTCTCTCTACACAGGATCGTCGCTTTCCTCTACACAGGATTGTCGCTTCACTCTACACAGGATTGTCGCTTTCCTCTACACAGGATTGTCGCTTCACTCTACACAGGATTGTCGCTTCACTCTACACAGGATTGTCGCTTCACTCTACACAGGATTGTCGCTTCACTCTACACAGGATTGTCGCTTCTCTCTACACAGGATTGTCGCTTCACTCTACACAGGATTGTCGCTTCACTCTACACAGGATTGTCGTTTCACTCTACACAGGATTGTCGCTTCACTCTACACAGGATTGTCGCTTCACTCTACACAGGATTGTCGCTTCACTCTACACAGGATTGTCGCTTCACTCTACACAGGATTGTCGCTTCACTCTACACAGGATTGTCGCTTCACTCTACACAGGATCGTCGCTTCACTCTACACAGGATTGTCGCTTCTCTCTACACAGGATTGTCGCTTCACTCTACACAGGATTGTCGCTTCACTCTACACAGGATCGTCGCTTCACTCTACACAGGATCGTCGCTTTCCTCTACACAGGATCGTCGCTTTCCTCTACACAGGATCGTCGCTTTCCTCTACACAGGATCGTCGCTTTCCTCTACACAGGATCGTCGCTTTCCTCTACACAGGATCGTCGCTTTCCTCTACACAGGATCGTCGCTTTCCTCTACACAGGATCGTCGCTTTCCTCTACACAGGATCGTCGCTTCACTCTACACAGGATATTTCACTTCTCTCTCCCTGAGTCCATCACAAATGATCGGTTCAATCGACGTCACAATAGGTCAACCCTGCCTGTGAAACCTAATTGCCTGCCCAGCAATTAGGTCCAGCAATTAGGTCCAAGGTTGCAGTCCAGCAACCAGGAGGCCTGGTCGACGACCGGGCCGCGGGGACACTAAGCTCCGGAAGCACCTCAAGGTAGGTAGGTAGGTAGCCCTTTGATTCGCATTTAAAGAAGCACAAAACTACAATCCCCTTCACAAACCCCACAGAGACGCTTGTACGGCAATTAGTAATCCGGAGATAAGTTTGTTTACGTTCTATTCAGCGGCGTTTTTCTCACACTTAAATCGAGCACCGGAACATCCGTCAACCTTCTGTCTGAAAGCTCAAATGCGCTCCGAAGCTTCGTCAGCGACTTCGGGAGATGGTATCTGGCGTTGCTGGTCAAGAGGGAACCTCTAGATGGCTAAAAACATGGTCGCGGACCGCAGTGCGGATCCTTAGCGGTGATTTACGACTCCCTGAGCCATATCCTACACGCCGCAGTTCTATTCCCAGCTTCACGAACCTGACGCATCCGCTGTGGCGGCAGCGAGATGAGTGAGATGAGCTAGTCTCAGGATGCTGGACTCCTTCCTTGCAAGGATGCTAACTGATCTCGGAGAGGCTGGAGGTCTTGGATAATGGATTGGCTGAGATGCTGGAAGGAAGATCCCGTGGATGACGGAGATGAGGGAGGCTGGAATTATTGACGGGTGGTCAACGGGGAAGGACGGGGAGGCTATCGTAATGACAGCGGTGCCGTCGCTGTTGACGGCGATGTGGTGACGGGTGACAGAGGTGACAGAGGTGACAGGGTGCTATTTGGGGTACGTAGGGCCATCGTCAGGGTTACATTAGGGCATCACCGGAGGCTTGACAGGAGTGCCAGAGATATTGGTGGTTGACAGGAGTGCCAGCGACACTGGTGGCTTGACAGGAGTGCCAGCGACACTGGTGCCTTGACAGGAGTGCCAGCGACACTGGTGGCTTGACAGGAGTGCCAGCGACACTGGTGGCTTGACAGGAGTGCCAGCGACTCTGGTGGCTTGACAGGAGTGCCAGCGACACTAGTGGTTGACAGGAGTGCCAGCGACTCTGGTGGCTTGACAGAAGTGCCAGCGACACTGGTAGCTTGACAGAAGTGCCAGCGACACTAGTGGTTGACAGGAGTGCCAGCGACACTCGTCCCTTGACAGGAGTGCCAGGGCCACTGCTGGCACTACGGGCCTCTGAGCTCTATATGCGTCACTAACTCACAGTGCGTTTAGAGTGAACGCACTCCACCTGCCTCCCACTCTACGCACCTTCACTCTATAAACATCACTACCGCTAACACTCTTCGCACTCTATTTCGTTGTAAAGTCATTTAAAGTCACTTAAATGACATTGTTAGAGGTTCTTGTGAAATTAAGCACTTGTTTCAAAGCGCACTACCGTTCAGAATGCTTAATTCTTTACAATATATTGCAATGAACAACGGTTCTATATAAATATATATTGATATATTTTAGCCTTTAGTTAATTGTTAAATGCTTTAATGCATTATTTAACTCGTTTTCTGTATTACTAAATGGTTCAGTTCGTAAAATTCAGTCTATCGTCACTGTATTGTAACTCGCTGTTCCGTAGAAGATTACAGAATTTCCTTTGACACGAAAGTCAAAGAATTCTGTTGACCAGACCACACACTAGAAGGTGAAGGGACGACGACGACGTTTCGGTCCGTCTTGGACCATTCTCAAGTCGATTGTCAAAGAATTCTGTCGAAAGTCCGTCTGTCTGGTCGCGCGAGGCGTCGACGATAGACAGGTAGCCTCGGCTCGCATGCCCCCGTCAATCTCTAAATTATTTCAATTAACTTGTGGCAATCTTGAAGTAGACGCTGGGGAAGAAATGCCGTTCCTGTTTTTGTCAATCGCAGTCAATCACGGGCCGTTGAATTTGGCGGGAAGAGTGGCGGCTGTCCTGTGAAAACAGCGACGTTACACCTCACCTCCCAGATCACGGCGCACTAATCTGAGCTGATAATGCCTATTATTATCTTCCTCCGGGACTATCCTCTTATCCAATAGTTTCAAGTCAATACCAGTCAACGGGCCCCGGTGTTCTTGCGTCGCCATGGCAACCCAGCGACAGCCAATCAATATCCTGGATTCCAGGAGCGGGGGGCGGGGCCGAGTTAAATCCCGCCCTGGGTGTTGGAAATCTCGTAGGTGATTGGGTGTTGCGGCTCTCGCCTCGACGGTGATTGGTCGGCGGTGTGTTTGGTGGAGGGAGAGGGGCCTCCGAAGGCCTTGATTGTGGCAATACATTTTGATTAGCTTATGAGGTCGAGACGGACGAAGAATGGTCCATTAGGTCGGCCATTTTGTCGTCATTTCGGAATTTGGCGTGATCATAAAGGCTTTGTTGTCGTTACTTATTGCTCGATCAGGCCCTCTGTCTCCCTGTAGCCAGGACGGGAGGTTGATGGGCGCTTCTGGTCCGTCAACTGTCGCCCTGGCCCTTCACCACCACCCCTACACTACCACCACCACCCCTACACTACCACCACCACCACCCCTACACTACCACCACCACCCACCCCTACACTACCACCACCACCCCAACTACACTACCACCACCACCACCCCTACTACCACCACCCACTACCCCTACACTACCACCACCACCACCCCTTACACTACCACCACACCACTACACTTCACTTCCCTACCACCCCTACACTACCACCACCACCCCCCTCACTACCACCACCACCACCACTACACTACCACCACCACCCCTACACTACCACCACCACCCCTACACTACCACCACCCCCCCATACACTACCACCACCCACCCCTACACTACCACCACCACCCCCCACACTACCACCACCACCCCTAGACTACCACCACCACCCCTAGACTACCACCACCACCACTATACTACCACCACCACCCCTACACTACCACCACCACCCATACACTACCACCACCACCACTACACTACCCACCACCACCCCTACACTACCACCACCACCACTACACTACCACCCACCACCACCTACACTACCACCACCACCACCCCTACACTACCACCACCATCCCTACACTACCACCACCACCCCTACACTACCACCACCAACCCCTACACTACCACCACCACCCTACCACTACCACCACCACCACCCCTACACTACCACCACCACCCCTACACTACCACCACCACCACCCCTACACTACCACCACCACCCATACACTACCACCACCACCACCCCTACACTGCCACCACCACCCATACACTACCACCACCACCACCACTACACTGCCACCACCACCCAACACTACCACCACTACCACTACACTACCACCACCCCTCTACACTACCACCACCACCCTACACTACCACCACCCACCCCACACTACAACCACCACCCCTACACTACCACCACTATCTACCTACCACCACCCCACCCCTACCCACCACCACCCACCCCTACACTACCACCATCACCACCCTACCACCACCACACCCCTACCTACCACCACCACCACTACCACCACCACCCCTACACTACCACCACCACCCACTACCACCACCACCCCCACACTACCACCACCACCACCCCTACACTACCACCACCACCACTACACTACTACCACCACCCCTACACACCACCACTATCCCTACCACCCACCACCACCACCACCCTACCATCACCACCAACCACCCACCACCACCACCACCACCACCACACCACCACCACACACCACCACCATCCACTCCCACCCCCACCACCATCACCACCACACTACCACCACCATCACCACACACCACCCCTACCCCACCACCACCACCACCACCCCTACCACCATCACCACCACCCAACCTACCACCACCACCCCACTACACCACCACACTGCCACCACCACCACTACCACTACCACTACCACCACCACCCTACACTACCACCACTACACCCTACACTACCACCACCACCCTACACACTACCACCACCACCCCTACACTACCACCACCACCCCTACACTACCACCACCACCCCTACACTACCACCACCACCCCTACACTACCACCACCACCCCTACACTACCACCACCACCCCTACACTACCACCACCACCCCCCCTACCTACCACCACCATCCCTACACTACCACCACCACCTACACTACCACCACCACCCCTACACTACCACCACCCCTACACTATCACCACCACCCCTACACTACCACCACCACCCCTACACTACCACCACCACCCATACACTACCACCACCACCCCTACACTACCACCACCACCTCTACACTACCCCTAAAACCACCCCTACACTACCACCACCATCCCTACACTACCACCACCCCTACACTACCACCACCACCACAACAATCACCACCCCTACCACCCTAAACTACTACCACCACCCCCTACACTACTACCACCACTACACTACCACAATCACCCCTACCCTACCACCACCCCACCACTACACTAACCACCACCACCCCTACACTACTACCACCACCAACAATCCACCCCTACCACCACTACTACACTACCACCACCACCCTCACTACTACACACCCACCACAACAATCACACCCCCCCCACCCTAAACACTACCACACCCCACCCTCACTACTACCACCACCACAACAATCACCACCCCTACCACCCTAAACACTACCACCACCACCCCGACACTACTACCACCCCCACAACAATCACCACCCCTACCACCCTAAACACTAACCACCACCACCCTACACTAACTACCACCACCACAACAATCACCAACCCCTACCACCCTAACACTACCACCACCACCCTCTACTACTACCAACACCACAACAATCCCACCCCTACACCCTAAACACTACCACCACCACCTCACTACTACCACCACCACAACAATCACCACCCCTACCACCCTAAACATACCCCCACCACCCCTACTACTACCACCACCACAACAATCACCCCACCCCTACCACCCTAAACACTACCCCCACCACCACCTCACTACTACCACCACCACTACAATCACCACCCCTACCCCACCTAATCACTACCACCACCACCACCACTACTACCACCACCACCACAATCACCACCCCTACCACCCTAAACACTACCACCACCACCCTACACTACTACCACCACCACAACAATCACCCCCCTACCACCCTAATCACTACCACCACCACCCCTACACTACTACCACCCACAACAAATCACCACCCCTACCACCCTAAACACTACCACCACCACCTACACTACTGCCACCACCAACAATCACCACCCTACCACCACTAAACACTACCACCACCCCCTCACTACTACCACCCCCACAACAATCACACCCCTACCACCTACACTACCACCACCACCCTCACTACTACTACCCCCACCACCCATCCACCACCACCTACACCCTAATCACTACACCACCACCCTCACTACTACCACCACTACACACAATCACCACCACCTACCACCCTAAAACACTACCACCACCACCCTCACTACTACCACCACCACAACATCACCACCCTACCACCACTAAACACTACCACCACCACCCTCACTACTACACCACCACAACATCACACCCCTACCACCCTAAACACTACCACTACCACCCTACACTACTACCACCACCCACAACAATCACCCCTACCACCCTAATCACTACCACCACCACCCTCACTACTACCACCACCACAACAATCACCCCCTACCACCCTAAACACTACCACCACCACCCTCATACTACCACCACCACAACAATCACCACCCCTACCACCCTAAACACTACCACCACCACCCCTACACTACTACCACCACCACTACAATCACCACCCCTACCACCCTAAACACAACCACCACCACCCCTACACTACTACCACCACCACAACAATCACCACCCCTACCATCCTAAACACTACCACCACCACCCCTACACTACTACCACCATCCACAACAATCACCACCCCTACCACCCTAATCACTACCACCACCACCCTCTATACACACCACCACCACAACAATCACCACCCCTACCACCCTAAACACTACCACCACTACCCCTACACTACCACCACCACCCCTACACTACCACCACCACCCCTACACTACCACCACCACCCCTGCACTACCACCACCATCCTCATATCCCAGCTCCTTGTATTCATATCCCAGTTCCTTGTCCTCATATCCCAGCTCCTTGTCCTCATATCCCAGCTCCTTGTTCTCATATCCCAGCTCCTTGTCCTCATATCCCAGCTCCTTGTCCTCATATCCCAGCTCCTTGTCCTCATACCCCAGCTCCTTGTCCTCATATCCCAGCTCCTTGTCCTCATACCCCAGCTCCTTGTCCTCATATCCCAGCTCCTTGTCCTCATATCCCAGCTCCTTGTCCTCATATCCCAGCTCCTTGTCCTCATATCCCAGCTCCTTGTCCTCATATCCCAGCTCCTTGTCCTCATATCCCAGCTCCTTGTCCTCATATCCCAGCTCCTTGTCCTCATATCCCAGCTGCTTGTCCTCATATCCCACCTCCTTGTCCTCATATCCCAGCTCATTGGCCTCGTATCCCAGCTCCTTGTCCTCATATCCCAGCTCCTTGTCCTCATATCCCAGCTCCTTGTCCTCATATCCCAGCTCCTTGTCCTCATATCCCAGCTGCTTGTCCTCATATCCCAGCTCCTTGTCCTCATATCCCAGCTTGTCCTTGTCCTCATATCCCAGCTCCTTGTCCTCATATCCCAGCTCCTTGTCCTCATATCCCAGCTCCTTGTCCTCATATCGCAGCTCCTTGTCCTCATATCCCAGCTCCTTGTCCTCATATCCCAGCTCCTTGTCCTCATATCCCAGCTCCTTGTCCTCATATCCCAGCCCCAGAGACACAAGGGAGAGTGAGAGGGAGTAGAGTGGGATTGGCTACTTTAAGAAAATCAATGGAAGGGCTGGAATAGTGTGTGTGTGTGTGTGTGTGTGTGTGTGTGTGTGTGTGTGTGTGTGTGTGTGTGTGTGTGTGTGTGTGTGTGTGTGTTGTTGCCCCCCCCCCCCCCTCGCTCCTGTTTTGGGATAAACAGGTTCTATCCCGAATGCACTGTAAACGGGGTTTCTGTTGCCTGTTGGGATAAAAACGGAAACATTTCTCCAACACTGTTTTGTGGAAAAGAATTTTGGGGTGATTTTTTTTGTTTAAATTGCTTCTGTTGTTGTTTAAGATTCCCTACTCGGAACAAAAGTTCCAAGTAGCACGGGCTATGGTGAGCCCCGTAAACTGCCTTAAAAAATTGTTAAGCTTTTTATCTGTTGTTGAAGAGATGTATTAATTATTGTTGGAGATCTTTTCATTGTTGTGGGGAAGACATAGGATCCATCAGACTGTTACCGTTGGCTTATAACAGCTCAATGTTCTTATCTAATACGTCATTGTTTACATAAAGATTTACCAAAATGTGTATATTAAAAAGGGGCATTTTTATTTATTTAAAAAAAGTCGAATTTACTTGCTAGTCTTCAGAATTAATTCTAATTCAATTTTTTTTATTCGTTAATTTTTGTACGTTAATAACTCAGCTTACATAAGATTACAGTAAGTTATTTAGATAACAGAGAAAGACACAATCTTACACAATCTCACCAAAATGCAACGTTACGTTATAGGTGCGAAGTGAACATGTGATAAGTCCCATGAATCAGTCATGACAAAATGTTAATTTCATTTTTTTTGTCTATGATAACTAATATCTGATTTATGATCCTATGTTGCTTCTCAGATGAACTGGAAGGCACAGAAACAGTGGTTCACAAGATATCATTCTCTCAGGTTATACAGACTCCACAGTTTCTCTCCTCGACTGCAGATTACAGCAATTTCTCAATGTATTCCTCAAGCTCTAGGTATATGTCTTTGCAACTGAGGAAATTTCAGGAGTAACATGGGAGACATCTCCCGTCACGCAGGGTGCAGTTGCACCTCCACAGATCTCCAGTATCAGCTCTTGATACTGGTAATGGCTCAAAAAGGCCACCACTTACGGGCTATTCATGCCCGTGCCACCTTTTGGGTGGCTTAATCTTCATCAATCAATCAATGAGGAAATTCCTTGCCTTTTCCCAAGCTAAACTTCCCTTTGCTAGACAAGTTATGCGCGTTAGTTGGTTTGAGTTAGGCGGTTATCTTGAGGTTATCTTGAGGTTATCTTGAGGTTATCTTGAGGTTATCTTGAGGTTATCTTGAGATGATTTCGGGGCTTTAGTGTCCCCGCGGCCCGGTCCTCGACCAGGCCTCCACCCCCAGGAAGCAGCCCGTGACAGCTGACTAACACCCAGGTACCTATTTTGCTGCTAGGTAACAGGGGCATAGGGTGAAAGAAACTCTGCCCATTGTTTCTCATTGTTTACTTAGGCGAGGTGATTATGGGAAGAAAATGCTAATCTTGTGTATGTTCACAGCATCTGAAGGGATTTAAGGCAGCTGGGACACGATGACTGAGGGAAAAAACTGTGCCAGATCAATTGGACAATTGGGGATCGAACGCCGACCTTGCTCGCAACCAAGGCGTGCACGACCAGTCTTAAGAAACTGGATTTATGAGAATCCTGAAGATCTGTAGTCAAGCAACCAATGGAAACTCGTGGTGCTGAATGAATCAATTCTGTGCTATAATCTACTCGTTACAGTAGATTAATCTCTACATCTACTGGTAGATGAGGTCGTCGCCAGCAACTGCCTCGAACCAGCGTACAGATTCACTAACATGCTCCACCGCACCTAAAACAGCTTCTTGAGGTTATCTTGAGATGATTTCGGGGGGCCTTAGTGTCCCCGCGGCCCGGTCCTCGACCAGGCCTACATACATACTACATACGGTTGAGAGGCGGGACCAAAGAGCCAGAGCTCAACCCCCGCAAACACAACTAGGTGAGTACAACTAGGTGAGTACAAATACACCCCCCCCCCACACACACCCACCCACTCCATACACAGCACTCCCCCACTGTATAATACAACACGCTCATAATACAACATACACCAACTCCACCTCCTCCTCACATACACCAGCGGCTTCCGTATACCGAGAAAAAATAGGCGATGCTGTATCCCCCCTCCCCCTCCCCCCTCCCACACCCCCCCCCCACACACACACACAATTACACACGTGGTTGCTTTCATACACACACATGGCTGGGCAAATACACACACACGGATGAACAGATATACGCACGCATGGTTGGACATACACATATTACCTACCACCGCCCTTTATACAGGAGGGGGGGGGGGAGGGTGGAGAGGTGTATGGGGGGAGAGGGGTGAAAGCGATGATATTAAAATAGGGGGGGGGTGGAATAGGTGGGGGGGGAGGAATTGGAATTGCGCTTAATTGAATTCTCGTGGAATGACTTGTGTACTGTTGTGGAATAGGTGGGAAGGGGATGCTGTTAAGACAATTCTAGAGCAATGCTGCAGGCTACAGGGCGGGGGGGGGGGGGGGGGGGCTTCACGTAGATCGCGTGCTACAGTAGGGCTGCATATTAAGAGGCTGAGCTCACGTAGGTTGCAAGATCGAGTTCTCTAGTTTAGAGCCTTTCTTAAGCATATCGTAACATTTGACAGTTAATCGCACGCTATTTTCGTCCGCCAAACAGCGCATGGCTCTAGTTTGATGATTGTGGGCGTGGCTCTAGTTTGATGATTGTGGGCGTGGCTCTAGTTTGATGATTGTAGGCGTGGCTCTAGTTTGATGATTGTGGGCGTGGCTCTAGTTTGATGATTGTGGGCGTGGCTCTAATTTGATGATTGTGGGCGTGGCTCTAATTTGATGATTGTGGGCGTGGCTCTAGTTTGATGATTGTGGGCGTGGCTCTAGTTTGATGATTGTGGGTGTGGCTCTAGTTTGATGATTGTGGGTGTGGCTCTAGTTTGATGATTGTGGGCGTGGCTCTTGTTTGATGATTGTGGGTGTGGCTCTTGTTTGATGATTGTGGG
Organism: Procambarus clarkii; assembly: GCF_020424385.1. Lineage (NCBI taxonomy): Eukaryota > Metazoa > Arthropoda > Malacostraca > Decapoda > Cambaridae > Procambarus > Procambarus clarkii. Next base: position 28,633 of record NW_025555922.1, read on the forward strand.
TGTGGCTCTTGTTTGATGATTGTGGGCGTGGCTCTTGTTTGATGATTGTGGGAGTGGCTCTTGTTTGATGATTGTGGGCGTGGCTCTTGTTTGATGATTGTGGGCGTGGCTCTAGTTTGATGATTGTGGGCGTGGCTCTAGTTTGATGATTGTGGGCGTGGCTCATGTTTGATGATTGTGGGCGTGGCTCTTGTTTGATGATTGTGGGCGTGGCTCTAATTTGATGATTATGGGCGTGGCTCTTGTTTGATGATTGTGGGCGTGGCTCTAGTTTGATGATTGTGGGCGTGGCTCTAGTTTGATGATTGTGGGCGTGGCTCATGTTTGATGATTGTGGGCGTGGCTCTAGTTTGATGATTGTGGGCGTGGCTCTAGTTTGATGATCGTGGGCGGGGCTCGATTTTTGATGATTGTGGGGGCGTGGCTCTAGTTTTGATGATGGTGGGCGTGGCTCTAGTTTTTATTTGATTGTGGGCGTATCTCTCCCTGTTTGATGATTGTGGCGTGGCTCGTCTTGACACACCGTTTTCTTTCCAGACTGAGAAAGAAAACTTTCTCAGAAACTTTCTCAAATCAGACTGAGAAATGAGACTATGTACACTATGTGAATTTTCTCAGCTACTCACCTAGTTGTGCTTGCGAGGGTTGAGCTACGGCTCTTTGGTATATGTGGGAATGTGTATTTATATACGTATATGTGTGTGTATATATGTTTGAAATGGGCAACAGGCGTTCCTTTAAGCATATTTAGTTAAATATGACCACATTAATGGTGACTTTATAGTGTTAAGTTTTCTAGAAATGCTTCTAACTATTTAGTGTGACTCTCTCTATTTTCCGCTTGTTACAACTTGTAATAAAGTTGTTACATCTTGGCTTAACGTGTTTATGACGTACTATAACGTTGTTACAACTTGCTATATTGGTTGTTAGAACTGGTTAGGAGATGTTAAAACTTGTTCGAACGTTGTACCAACGTCGTAGTTTCGGTGTGGGTTTAGCGGGTCGGGACTCAGAAGAGCCATGAAGCAACCCGTTCTCGCACTTTCGTATAGTCAATATTGACTAATTAAATAAGTGCATATGTGACATACTAATTTATTGTGAATATTTTAGTTTACCTTGAAAAGCTTCATAGAAAACACCGACCTTACCTAACCTTCTTAGTATAGGTCGGTGAGGTCGGTGTTTTCTATGAAGCTTTTCAAGGTAAACTAAAATATTCACAATAAATTAGTATGTCACATATGCACTTATTTAATAAGTCAATATTGACTGTAAGAAAGTGCGAGAACTGGTTGCATGAAGCTACGAAAATATGTGGTCAAGACATTCTGGTAATTCTTGAAGGATTTATTTGCTTCCAGGTTTCATTGAACTCTGGAACATCTTCAGGGAAAGAATGAACACACAAAGGTGTTGTTTTAGATTCAGGTACACAGAACAAAAAAGTTCCAAGTAGCACGGGCTATGGTGATCCCGTAAGTGGAGGCTGTTTGCAGCCATTATCTGGATCACACAAGGTGCAATTTTAGGGGTATATTACACATGTGGAAGAGGTGAAGGTGTGTGGTGAAGGGGCGAAGGAATGTAGTTGCACTCAAACCTTGGTGTTACGGGCTATTCATGCCCGTGCCACCTCCTGATTGGCTTAAAACCTTGGTGAAGAAATAGGGGAATAATGGGGAAGGAAGCCAATCAAAGCCAGGGTAAGGTGGTGGATGGGGAAGGTGGTCGTGGGGGGATTTAAAAAATAAATCCTTCAAATAATCATCAGTATTTCTTTAGCATAAATTTTGGTAACTTAATTGTTTTTCTTAATCCCGAAAGTAAGAAAATAGAAGCATAGAAAGCTTCTAACACAAGATCAATAACGCTAGCAATGCTGGTCATATTTAACTATATATGCCTAAATGTGTGAATATGTATATCTGTATGAATGTGTGCACGTAAATATGCGTGTATGTATGAATATCTATACACCATCTAAATCCTTAGCTTGAGCTACCTCATCCCTTTGTGTGTATTTTACCTCAATAAACTTATTTCAATTTCAATTTCAATCTAAATCCTAAATTTGCATGGCTGTATAACTATTTTTACAACTTCCTCGCAGATAAAACCACACAGAACCTGTTTGGCACTGAACAACATACATTTGCATTTATTTATTTTGTATTTTGTATTAAAGTATGTGTGATTTGTAATGCAATAGGACGCAGCTTTCTCAAACATCTCTCATTGATAAAAATCAGCAATTTTACCATTTTCTTAAGTATGCTCTGTCCTGTGTGGGGAGTGAACATTGTCTTCACTGCAGTAAGACCCAACTGAATTACTCTGATTAGGCAAAATTGCATAATAATATCAGCAATAAAGATGTTATAAAGTGAACCTAGTTATCTTTATTAGCAATCTCCTCATCAATAAATTTTAAAATGGTTGCTGAGGGTTCGAGAAATTAGCAAATTACCATAAATGATTTCATATTATTATACTAGAAACTCTATTGTTTTAAAGTTGTTTAAATTTGGATTATATACGCTACATGATATTTTTTTTAATTTGTTAAGCGATGATTTTGATAGAAAACGGAACAATTTTCGCAGTTTGGTTAGTGGAACAGAAGTCTTCGGGTGCGGCGGGCGGCCATGTTTTCAGGGGTGGCTGAGATGTTTAGTATTCTACACGACGCGGGTGTAAGGACCAGGTTCGCATTCCTCCAGCTGGAGTGTGCCAATCTGCCGCTGCCCCCCGTCCTTTCCTCCTCCTTCTCCTGCTTCTCTTGCTCCAGGTATTACAGCACATAAGCATTGCTTGAGACGCTTATCTTCCCTGGCCACCAGGGGTCCAAAAGGACTTTAGGATCCTCAAAGAACCCATAGATATCTTCTGTTCCAAAACTTCAAGAATACGGGTCCTTGAGCCTGGCATTCTTCAAGAACCTTGTGTCCACTTCACTAGACATTCTTGATCGTCCGGTACCTCAGAGACCTTAGAATTGCATCTTTCTTAATGGTATCAAGATCCGCTTCGTTGAGTTCTGGGACGCAAGATCCTCTTTTTTTGTAATCAAAAGGTCTTTCAACCTCTGTCTTAGCGGGGCTCTCGGGGTTTTTTGCTTAACTAGCTTTTGGGTTTATATTGCATTTGTTTTAAGTTTGGCTTGTTCTTGGGGACTTCCCTCCATCTACGTGGATTATCTCAGGCTGAAGTCTTGAACGCTACTGTGCGATCTACTGAAAGTCTTGGAGATCTCTGGCGATCTACCGAAGTCTTGGAGACCTTTGGTCGATCTACCAAAGTCTTGGAGACCTCTGGTCGATCTCCCAAGAGTCTTGGAGACCTTCGGTCGATCTACCAAAAGTCTTGGAGACCTTCGGTCGATCTACCAAAGTCTTGGAGACCTCTGGTCGATCTACCAAAGTCTTGGAGACCTCTGGTCGATCTTCCAAAGTCTTGGAGACCTCTGGTCGATCTCCCAAAAGTCTTGGAGACCTCTGGTCGATCTACCAAAGTCTTGGAGACCTCTGGTTGATCTTCCAAAGTCTTGGAGACCAACATTGCCACCCCCCCCCCCCCCTCCCTCCCCAGCCATAACCAGTAGGGACACGCTTAGCGCACCCCCGTAAACAAGACGACCCGGGTTCGAATCCCGTGTAAAAGTGGATTGATCTCCTCTACTCTATCTCCACTCTGTACACCAGCAAACTCAGCCTCAGTCCTCTCAACTAATGGAACACTAACGTTACAAATGCAGCCTATTAAAGAAAAGTAACCGCACACAAATACCTGCGTTTTCTATGCATCGGACTCGATAGGTTAGGTGGGTTGATTGGGTTCATACACTTCAGGTGCGCTAATTAGGCGGTTGGGCTCATTTTTTTGAGCTGTAGAGATGCTCTCTGCATCTCTCTGCTCGCTAATCCAGCCGACAATGCAGAGAGAAACCTAAAAAAAAAATTATATATATACCCACATCACACAACGAACGTTCGAACGTTCGATGACGTTCGAACGTTCGATGACGTTCGAACGTTCGATGACGTTCGAACTATTTCTGAACAGTGCTTCGTTCGTCTCCTTTGTTCGCATCACACTTCGACAAATAATTACCAACAGAATGAATGATATCAAAATATCAGTCCAGCAACCAGGAGGCCTGGTCGACGACCGGGCCGCGGGGACACTAAGCCCCGGAAGCACCTCAAGGTAGCCTCAAGGTATATGATATAATAGAATATCAATTCCACATGGGAGAAAATATCGGCTTGAACGAGCCTAGGCCTATCAACAGCTTATAGGCCTATATAGCCGGATATATAAAGGGAGCCGGTCGGCCGAGCGGACAGCACGCTGGACTTGTGATCCTGTGGTCCCGGGTTCGATCCCGGGCGCCGGCGAGAAACAATGGGCACAGTTTCTTTCACCCTATGCCCCTGTTACCTAGCAGTAAAATAGGTACCTGGGAGTTAGTCAGCTGTCACGGGCTGCTTCCTAGGGGTGGAGGCCTGGTCGAGGACCGGGCCGCGGGGACACTAAAGCCCCGAAATCATCTCAAGATAACCTCAAGATAGCACCACCCCCACTCCTCTCCTACACCTCCCCTACACCTTGCCCCATACCTACTCCCCCCCCCCCCCCACCCCAACTCCCCCACACCCGCTCTCCACACCACCCCCCCACACCTGCCCCACACCCACCCACGGCCTCGTTCCCACGCTGGGACTCCCTACTGCTCTCTCTCACTTCTGAAATTCCAAATCTGGTTGACCACTGACCGTGCGCGAGCGCGCGCTCGTGTACTCACCTAGTTGTGCTTGGGTTGAGTGGTGACTCTTTGGTCCCTCAACTGTCAATCAACTGGTGTACAGATTCCTGAGCCTTCTCCTGAGGTTTGAGTTCGAGTCTTTATATATATATATATATATATATATATATATATATAATATATATATATATATATATATATATATATATATATATATATATATATCCCTTTGAGCGTCACTGAAATGCTTCCAGACCGCAAAGGCAGACTTCGAAGTGCCCGAAGACCTCTTTTCCGCCTCTATCATATCTACATTTGAAACTGTGTATGGAGTCAGCCTCCACCACATCATTGCTTAATGCATTCCATTTACTAACTACTCTGACACTGACAAAATTATTTCTAATGTTTCTGTGGCTCATCTGGATACTCAGTTTCCACCTGTGTCCCCTCTTATGTCTTCCAGGGACGTGGAAGACATAAGACTAGGGGGGTAGAAATAGCCTAAGCTACTCTATCCCTTTGAGATGTATTGCTTATCTCAATAAACATACTTGAACTTGAACTTGGGACGTGGTGTTCAGTTCCCTTAGCCTTTCCTCGTAGCTCATACCTCTCAGTTCCGGGACTAGTCTGATGGCATATATCTGAATCTTATCTAACTTTGTATTGTTTTTAGCTAGGTATGGACTCCAGGCTGGAGCTGCTTACTCTAGGATTGGTCTGACATAAGTGGTATACAAGGTCCTGAACGATTCCTTACACAAGTTTCTAAAGGCAGTTCTTATGGAGGCCAGTCTAGCATATGCCGCTGATGATATCCTTTTGATGTGGGCCTCTGGGGACAGGTTCGGTGTGATATCAACTCCCAGTTTGACTTGCAGGATTTTACCTCCCAGATGATACCTTGTGTTCAGCCTTCTGCTCCCTTCGCCTAATTTCATTACTTTACACTTTCCTGAGTTGAACTTTAGCAGCCATTTTCTAGACCATTCCTCCAGTTTGTCCAGGTCGTCCTGTAGTCTCTGTCTATCTTCATCTGTCTTGATTCTTCTCATAATTTTTGCATCATCAGCAAACATTGAGAGGAACGAGTCTATACCCTTTGGAAGATCATTTACATATATTAGAAACAGGATGGGTCCAAGTACTGAGCCCTGTGGGACTCCGCTGGTGACATCTCGCCACTCTGATGTCTTCCCCTCACAGTTACTCGCTGTTTCCTGTTGCTTAGATACTCCCTTATCCACTGGAGCACCTTCCCTTTTACTCCTGCCTGTTGCTCCACCTTTTGTAACAGCCTTTTGTGGGGTACTGTGTCAAAGACTTTCTGACAGTCCAAGAAAATGCAGTCTGCCCACCATTCTGTAATTTTTGTCGCCTGGTCAAAGAATTCTATTCAGTCCGTGAGGCACGATTTACCATCTCTGAACCCCATCACTATCTTCTCCATCACCTTGCATGGTATACAGGTTAGGGAAAGTGTGTGTGTATGTGTGTGTGTGTGTGTGTATGTGTGTGTGTGGGCGTGCGTGCGGGCGTGCGGGCGTGCGTTTACCAAGCTGTGTAATATGTATGGCTCTTCAATAGCCCGCTATTTCGCCAAGGTATCCCAAATATGTACACATTAGCATTCACTCCTCTGAACTGTGAAGAAAATTATGCATGTGTGTGTGTGTGTGTGTGTGTGTGTGTGTGTGTGTGTGTGTGTGTGTGTGTGTGTGTGTGTGTGTGTGTGTGTGTGTGTGTGTGGGTGTGTGGGTGTCAGGAATACTTCGCAATAAAGCTCTTGTAGTGTGTCTGGTTTGAGTTCGAGTCCTTATATATATATATCCCTTTGAGCGTCACTGAAATGCTTCCAGACCGCAAAGGCGGACTTCGAAGTGCCCGAAGACCTCTTTCCCCCGTGCGGATTCAGTCAGCAATTCCCGCCAAAGCTTTCCAGCGGTATATGTCTTGCTGGCGGAGGCGCTGCAGGAGGTGTAGCCCCCAGCATATTTTAGTGTTCAGTAGCAAAAGCCGGGCAAGCCTCCAGTCGCCCGAGGTTTGTTGAGGGAGGCTTGGGTATTCCAGCCACGCCAAGAGCTCCCCACCTCTGGTCGCTCCTGGAACCTCGTTCTGTGGCGTCCTGGAATGGTAATTGCGTGCGTGTGTGTGTGGGTACGTGGGGGGGAGGTGTGGGGGAGTAGGTAAAGGGGGTGCTGTGTGTCTACCCCATCTGTTAAAATGCGCTGAGTGGGGGTTAGATGAGGGGTTTAAGATGGGGGTGTGGAGGTACGGGAATTTGGGAGATTTGCTTCGCCACACTATCACCCTCCAGAAAGGAATTGTAAGTGGTCAACCACTTTCAACCACCCCTATCATCCAGGGGGGTCCCCAAGGGCCCCCCTGAACCTCCCAATCGCCTCGCTAATCACCCTCCAACCCCCCTCCCAATCCTGTTAAGACCTATCGAATGACCCATCTCAGCCTCCAGCAACCATACACAACCTCATAAACATTAGGATAAAAATACACATCCCCCCAATAGGATAACTGTATAGTTTAGGATAGATCTATCCCTCCTCATTGGACACCTATATCACCTATCTCACACACCTTTCCCCTACCCACCCACCTATTTCATGATTTATATGTCTTCAGTCTCCCTGTCCTTGGCCCCTTGAGAGATAAGAATCAGACGTGGACAGAGACTTCGCTGTCATGTTGGTATACAACAGTTGTCAACCTTCTTCAGTACAGGTGGTTTTTTTTGGTTGTTGAAAGTGATAATATATAGAGTTTTAAGCATAGGAGGCTTTGGGTGATATTATTATTTTTATTATTAGTAACTTAAATGGGGTGGGGATAGTATGTTGTGTGGTGGGGTAGGAGTATACTGTGGATAGGAGGAGGAGTATGCTGTGATGAGGGTGGGAGGGGGGGGGGGGGTTATGCTGTGAGGTGGGTGGGGGAGTGTGGGGGTATATGCTGGGTTGTGGGGGTGGGAGGGGGGGGTTATGCTGTGAGGTGGGTGGGGGAGTGTGGGGGTATATGCTGGGTTGTGGGGGTGGGGGGGGGGGTTTATGCTGTGAGGTGGGTGGGGGAGTGTGGGGGTATATGCTGGGTTGTGGGGGTGGGAGGGGGGGAGTTATGCTGTGAGGTGGGTAGGGGAGTGTGGGGGTATATGCTGGGTTGTGGGGGTGGGGACAAGGAGTATGCTGTGATATGGGTGGAAGAAAAATATGCTACTGTGGGGGGGGGGATCAGGCTGTGTATGTGATCTTATCTATCTTACGAATGAAGAGCTCCTAGCTCCTGGGCCCCGCCTTTCAGCTTTCAACTGTCTGGAAATAACTATATATATATACCTCCTTCACTTACTGAAATAGCCTTTCCCCCACGTTATCTCTTGGTATCTTGTATCTTGTGGTCAGGTCTCCTCAATTGATATGAGGTTCATGACCTTAAGACCTCTCATATCTCTCTTATTTCTGGTGTTCTAATAACGTGTAAGAAGCCCTTAGACATCCCTAATTGTCTTCTCAAGTGTTCGAATTGTTTGTGTTTTTCGAACGTCTGGTTGTGGCCATGTTTTTCGAACGTCTGATTGTGGACATGTTTTTCGAACGTCTGATTGTGGCCATGTTTTTCGAACGTCTGATTGTGGCCATGTTTTTCGAACGTCTGATTGTGGTCATGTTTTTCGAACGTCTGATTGTGGACATGTTTTTCGAACGTCTGATTGTGGACATGTTTTTCGAACGTCTGATTGTGGACATGCTTTTCGAACGTCTGATTGTGGCCATGCTTTTCGAACGTCTGATTGTGGCCATGCTTTTCGAACGTCCGACTGTGGTCATGTTTTTCGAACGTCTGATTGTGGACATGTTTTTCGCACGTCTGATTGTGGCCATGCTTTTCGAACGTCTGATTGTGGCCATGCTTTTCGAACGTCCGACTGTGGCCATGTATTAGATAATGCAACAACATCTTCTGTATCTCCCACTAACGCTGCAACAGCATAGCAATCAATCAATCAACACACGCTGAACATAACTCAAGATATTGCCCTTGGGATTGATTGACAGATCAAGTATCGCAACTCCGTCTCGTATCTGTCTAATTAAAAGCTTCGTTGGTAACACGATATTTTCTGTACAGTGAAAACAGTAAACCCTGTTACCTAGCAGTAAAATAGGTACCTGGGTAAGCTGTCACTGGCTGCTTCCTGGGGGTGGAGGCCTGGTCGAGGACCGGGTCGCGGTGACACTAAAAAAAAGCCCCGAAATCATCTCAAGATAACCTCAAGATAACCTCAAGAAGATTCCCCAAGACAGCAGATTCGAGAGAGCTCGGGATTAGTGTTATCTTGAGGTTATCTTGAGATGATTTCGGGGCTTTTTAGTGTCCCCGCGGCCCGGTCCTCGACCAGGCCTCCACCCCCAGGAAGCAGCCCGTGACAGCTGACTAACACCCAGGTACCTATTTTACTGCTAGGTAACAGAGGCATAGGGCGAAAGAAACTCTGCCCATTGTTTCTCGCCGGCGCCCGGGATCGAACCCGTGGTGCTAAGAGGTCAAAGATTAGCTAGAAAGAAACAAGAATAGAGGCTGTTAGTGGGGAAGAACTACCATTACTAGGAGCCTGCTTTCCTTAGGAAGGCTTTAAGATATAAGAAACTGGAAATCTTCAATTTGTAAGTGTTTCTGATTGATAGGAAGGAGCTGTAGTTCTTGACGATAGGGATCTGGAAAAATACATATAGTTAGGGGTCTGGAAATGATAATACTAGGGTCTGGAAGCATTGCCAGGGGTCTGAAATCCTTATTGTGCCCGAAGACCTCTTGGTAGAGGGTCTGGAAGCATTGCCAGGGGTCTGAAATCCTTATTGTGCCCGAAGACCTCTTGGTAGAGAGTCTGAAAGCATTATCAGGGTCTGAAATTCTTATTGCTAGAGTCTGAAACCATTACCAGGGTCTGAAATTCTTATTGCTAGAGTCTGAAAGCATTGCCAGGGTCTGAAATCCTCATTGCTAGGGGTCTGAAAGCATTGCCAGGGTCTGAAATCCTCATTGCTAGGGGTCTGAAAGCATTGCCAGGGTCTGAAATCCTCATTGCTAGGGGTCTGAAAGCATTGCCAGGGTCTGAAATTCTTATTGCTAGAGTCTGAAAGCATTGCCAGGGTCTGAAATCCTCATTGCTAGGGGTCTGAAAGCGTTGCCAGGGATCTGGAATCGTTATAGCTAGCTATGGTCGGGTCTGCAGCCACGATTGACAATAAAGATCTGGAATTAACATTTCTAAGATGATTCTTAAATCATTAAGATTAAACAGTAGACTCCACGAGCAAGTTTGCTGGGAGAGCTAGTTACGAATCCAGGATAACCAAGAACAGATAAGAACAGGATAACCAAGAACAGATAAGAACAGGATAACCAAGAACAGAGAAGAACAGGATAACCAGAACAGATAAGAACAGGATAACCAAGAGCAGATAAGAACAGGATAACCAAGAACAGATAAGAACAGGATAACCAAGAACAGAGAAGAACAGGATAACCAGAACAGATAAGAACAGGATAACCAAGAGCAGATAAGAACAGGATAACCAAGAACAGATAAGAACAGGATAACCAAGAACAGAGAAGAACAGGATAACCAGAACAGATAAGAACAGGATAACCAAGAGCAGATAAGAACAGGATAACCAAGAACAGATAAGAACAGGATAACCAAGAACAGAGAAGAACAGGATAACCAGAACAGATAAGAACAGGATAACCAAGAGCAGATAAGAACAGGATAACCAAGAACAGATAAGAACAGGATAACCAAGAGCAGATAAGAACAGGATAACCAAGAACAGATAAGAACAGGATAACCAAGAGCAGATAAGAACAGGATAACCAAGAACAGATAAGAACAGGATAACCAAGAACATATAAGAACAGGATAACCAAGAGCAGATAAGAACAGGATAACCAAGAACAGATAAGAACAGGATAACCAAGAACAGAGAAGAACAGTATAACCAGAACAGATAAGAACAGGATAACCAAGAACAGATAAGAACAGGATAACCAAGAACAGAGAACAGGATAACCAGAACAGATAAGAACAGGATAAACAAGATGTAAAGAACAGCCAAGTACAGAACAGAGCTACTTGGTGAGGAAGGGGGGGGGAGAGGACTATTTCCCAACTAAGATAACAGCAACCACAGGCCCGGAAAAGATAACCCTCCGCTGCCTTTTGCAAGAACCGTGACATCGCAGGTTGGTGATAACACAAGGATAACAGTCCATCGACTTCGTAATTAAGAACACTGGACGGACGCAAATGCGAAGGAAGTCAAAGTCGAAGTTAGAGACGAAGTCAGAGTCGAAGTTAGAGACGAAGTCAGAGTCGAAGTTAGAGACGAAGTCAGAGTCGAAGTTAGAGAAGAAGTCAGAGTCGAAGTTAGAGACGAAGTCAGAGTCGAAGTTAGAGACGAAGTCAGAGTCGAAGTTAGAGACGAAGTCAGAGTCGAAGTTAGAGACGAAGTCAGAGTCGAAGTTAGAGACGAAGTCAGAGTCGAAGTTAGAGACTAAGTCAGAGTCGAAGTTAGAGACGAAGTCAGAGTCGAAGTTAGAGACGAAGTCAGAGTCCAAGTCAGAGACGAAGTCAGAGTCGAAGTCAGAGTCGAAGTCAGAGTCGAGGTCTCTGACTTCGCCCAGGGACTTGGACTGGTCGGTACTTCGAAGGCTAGGTCGGCTTCTTGCGCGGTCGGAGTTCGAATCCCGATGTGTAAGGTGATTGGGACCGTTTCGTAACTTCGTTTTTATATCCCAGCTCCTTGTTCTCATATCCCAGCGACTTGTTCTAATATCCCAGCTCCTTGTTCTAATATCCCAGCTCCTTGTTCTAATATCCCAGCGACTTGTTCTCATATCCCAGCGACTTGTTCTAATATCCCAGCGACTTGTTCTAATATCCCAGCTCCTTGTTCTAATATCCCAGCGACTTGTTCTCATATCCCAGCGACTTGTTCTAATATCCTAGCGACTTGTTCTAATATCCCAGCGACTTGTTCTAATATCCCAGCTCCTTGTTCTAATATCCCAGCTCCTTGTTCTAATATCCCAGCGACTTGTTCTCATATCCCAGCGACTTGTTCTAATATCCTAGCGACTTGTTCTAATATCCCAGCGACTTGTTCTCATATCCCAGCGACTTGTTCTCATATCCCAGCTCCTTGTTCTAATATCCCAGCGACTTGTTCTCATATCCCAGCGACTTGTTCTAATATCCTAGCGACTTGTTCTCATATCCCAGCTCCTTGTTCTAATATCCCAGCGACTTGTTCTCATATCCCAGCTCCTTGTTCTAATATCCCAGCGACTTGTTCTCATATCCCAGCTCCTTGTTCTAATATCCCAGCTCCTTGTCCTCATATCCCAGCTCCTTGTTCTCATATCCCAGCTCCTTGTCCTCATATCCCAGCTCCTTGTTCTCATATCCCAGCTCCTTGTTCTCATATCCCAGCTCCTTGTTCTCATATCCCAGCTCCTTGTCCTCATATCCCAGCTCCTTGTCCTCATATCCCAGCTCCTTGTCCTCATATCCCAGCTCCTTGTCCTCATATCCCAGCTCCTTGTTCTCATATCCCAGCTCCTTGTTCTCATATCCCAGCTCCTTGTCCTCATATCCCAGCTCCTTGTCCTCATATCCCAGCTCCTTGTCCTCATATCCCAGCTCCTTGTCCTCATATCCCAGCTCCTTGTCCTCATATCCCAGCTCCTTGGCCTCATATCCCTTGTTGTGGGGGAGTGGGTTCCGAGGATCTACACGTCCCCGCGGCCCGGTCTCTGCCTAGGCCTCCTGGCTGGTGGTCTGATCATCCAGACTGTGAGACGCCACAACCGGTCGCATGTTGACGTATGTATCACTCAACCAACAACAACAACCACCACAACAAGAGCCGCCATAAGAACCACCACAAGAGCCACAAGAGCCGCCACAAGAGCCACAAGAGCCACAAGAGCCACAAGAGCCGCCACAAGAGCCACCACAAGAGCCACCACAAGAGCCACAAGAGCCACAAGAGCCACCACAAGAACCGCCACAAGAGCCACAAGAGCCGCCACAAGAGCCACCACAAGAGCCACAAGAGCCACCACAAGAGCCACAAGAGCCACAAGAGCCACAAGAGCCACCACAAGAGCCACCACAAGAGCCACAAGAGCCACCATAAGAGCCGCCACAAGAGCCACAAGAGCCACCACAAGAGCCACAAGAACCACCACAAGAGCCACAAGAGCCACAAGAGCCACCATAAGAGCCGCCACAAGAGCCACAAGAGCCACAAGAGCCACCACAAGAGCCGCCATAAGAACCACCACAAGAGCCACAAGAGCCACCACAAGAGCCACAAGAGCCACAAGAACCACCACAAGAGCCACCACAAGAGCCACCACAAGAGCCACAAGAGCCACCACAAGAGCCACAAGAGCCGCCACAAGAGCCACCACAAGAGCCACAAGAGCCACAAGAGCCACCACAAGAGCCACAAGAGCCACCACAAGAGCCACCACAAGAGCCACAAGAGCCGCCACAAGAGCCACCACAAGAGCCACAAGAGCCACAAGAGCCACAAGAACCACCACAAGAGCCACCACAAGAGCCACAAGAGCCGCCACAAGAGCCACCACAAGAGCCACAAGAGCCGCCACAAGAGCCACCACAAGAGCCACAAGAGCCGCCACAAGAGCCACAAGAGCCACAAGAGCCACCACAAGAGCCACAAGAGCCACCACAAGAGCCGCCACAAGAGCCACCACAATAACAGTGAAGCTATAAGAGCAGACAATGAGAGCTATATAAGAGCAGGAGCCAGCAAGGCAGAGTAGGAGTAGCATTGAGCAGCAGCCGACTGCTCACGCCCTGAGCACCAGAAACAGGGCCCCGAGAGAGAGAGAGAGAGAGAGAGAGAGAGAGAGAGAGAGAGAGAGAGAGAGAGAGAGAGAGAGAGAGAGAGAGAGAGAGAGAGAGAGAGAGAGAGAGAGAGAGAGAGAGAGAGAGAGAGAGAGAGAGAGAGAGAGAGAGAGAGAGAGACAGAGAGAGAGAGAGAGAGGGAGCAAGAGAGAGAGAGGGCAAGAGAGAGAGTAAGAAAGATAGGGAGAGGGCGAGAGAGAGGGAGAGAACGGGAGAGGGAGATGAGAGAGGGGAAGAGGGTGAGAGAGGGAGAGGTAAGAGTGTCCCACCAGGGACAGATAGAGAGAGAGAGAGAGAGAGAGAGAGAGAGAGAGAGAGAGAGAGAGAGAGAGAGAGAGAGAGAGAGAGAGAGAGAGAGAGAGAGAGAGAGAGAGAGAGAGAGACACACTCCTGAGAGCATCACTGACCAAAGCTTCCCATACCTACCCGACCAACATTCCTCCATTCCAGGACCTGGGCATGGAATGTCACCCCCACCCACCCCCGCCCACCTTCCCCCCACACCCCCACCCCCAGCCCGCCCATCCCCGCCCCCGCGCGGGCGGTCATTCCATTTTCCAGCAAGCCGCAGGTGGACTCTACCTGCGGCAGGAGCCTGGAGACTCGACACAGGTACTTTCCCGGCGAATCAGTGACAGGAACATGATAATATAGCTTACTATATCTAGAGCGTCGAACTAAATCACAGAACGATGCAACATTTAATATACTTTAGAAGGACAAAAATGTATCATGCCATAAGCGTAGACACATATATGTGTTGACACTATGTATCCCATGCCATTTAGGATGATGAGAACACATCATTGGTGATGTGTTGCGTCATTTTGCTCTAACACATTGCGTCAATGTCTGACGCAAAAGCAATCTTGAGTGATGAATTCATGTGAGCATCAGTAAGTTGGGAACTAAATCGAGAGTTGTAAATATTATTTACAAAAAAAAAGAGCTGTTTACAGACAAATGTGCTTCCCCACCTTAAAAAAAAAAATTGGATTTTCATCACAAAAGCACACAAAATGGGATGATTTCTCGCTAATTTGCTGTGTTCTTGAACTATTAAAAGTAGATCTTGAACCTATTCTTTCACCCAAGAATGGGTTCCAGCACATCCCCTTGTTTACAATAGTGTTCTTGAACTATTAAAAGTAGATCTTAGGTAGGTACCTGGGAGTTAGTCAGCTATCACGGGCTGCTTCCTGGGGGTGGAAGGCCCTCTATACTGGAACTCTTGATGATATATTGGACTTGTACCCAAGATATATATATATATATATATATATATATATATATATATATATTATATATATATATATATATATATATTATATATATATATATATACGCTGGGAGATTTAGACAACTGTTGTGACTTGCATCTTGGGGGAGGTGAGTATAGTAACGGAGGGGGGGGGGGGGGTTGGTGCATGGCTAACACAGGCTTCCTGTCCCGGCCTCCGAGGCTCCTATAAGCCTCAGCTGGGACGCATATAGATTCGCAAGCTTCCGGCTGGACACAACAGTTTCATAGTTCACTCACGCCAAGCGGTGAGAACGAGGGCGGGGGGGGGGGGGAGGTTGACCCGTCGTTAGAAAGGCACCACCGTCACAACCGGTTCTCATCATCAATGATTTATAGCCATTATTGGCACCGGGTTTTTTCTCATCAATACTTGAGCAATGAGAGATATTTTCTCAGCTATCCCAAGTCTATATGGCTCGCTGTTTATATATGTATATATATATATATATATATGTCGTATATAGCCAGAACGCACTTCTCAGGCCTACTATGCAAGGCCCGATTTGCCTAATAAGCCAAGTTTTAATGAATTAATTGTTTTTTCGACTACCTAACTAACCTAACCTAACCTAACCTAACTTTTTCGGCTACCTAACCACCTAACCTATAGAGATAGGTTAGGTTAGGTTAGGTAGGGATGGTTAGGTTCGGTCATATATCTACGTTAATTTTAACTGCAATAAAAAAAAATTGACCTCATACATAATGAAATGGGTATTCAGTATCATTTCATAAGAAAAAAATTATAGAATATATATTATTTCATGAAAACTTGGCTTATTAGGCAAATTGGGCCTTGCATAGTAGGCTGAGAAGTGCGTTCTGGCTACTAGGTACGACATATATATATATATATATATATATATATATATATATATATATTATATATATATATATATATATATAATATATATCTCAGGTTGTTGCTTTATAATTACTGTTTTCTATAACAATTTTCGTTTAATTTTTTGGCGTTTTTTTTATAAATATTTTTTATCCAATGAGTGTGAGTTCTTTTCGTCTAATTAACATAAATAATAAAGAGAAATAGATTGCAATTGTACTGTTTCACATGAACAAATCCACAAGGGCCGTGACGAGGATTCGAACATGCGTCCGGGAGCATCCCCTAGACGCTGCCTTAATCGACTGAGCTACGACAGGGTTAAAAGGGTTGAAACCGAAGTTCTACTGAACTTACTGGATCGAATCCTCGTCACGGCCCTTGTGGATTTGTTCATTTGATGCATCACGTTAGTGTGTGATCTCTGTGTGTAGTGTTTCAGGTTGGATGGGGGGAGAGGGGGGGGGGTTGAGGGCATATAGGTTATAAGAATATAAAAAAGGGGAACTGCAGGAAGGCCTATGTATATATAATATATATATATATATATATATATATATTATATATATATATATATATATATATATATATATATATATATATATATATATATATATATATGTCGTACCTAGTAGCCAGAACTCACTTCTCAGCCTACTATTCAAGGCCCGATTTGCCTAATAAGCCAAGTTTTTCCTGAATTAATATATTTACTATAATTTTTTTTCTTATGAAATGATAAAGCAACCCTTTTCTCTATGTATGAGGTCAATTTTTTTTTATTGGAGTTAAATTAACGTAGATATAAGACCGAACCTAACCAACCCTACCTAACCTAACCTAACCTATATTTATAGGTAAGGTTAGGTAGGTAGCCAAAAAAAGCTAGGTTAGGTTAGGTTAGTAGGTTAGGTAGACGAAAAAACATTAATTCATGAAAACTTGGCTTATTAGGCAAATCGGGCCTTGAATAGTAGGCTGAGAAGTGCGTTCTGGCTATTAGGTACGACATATATATATATATAATATATATATATATATATATATATTATATATATATATATATATATATATATATATATATATATATATATATATATATATATATATGAGGCCACTCCAATTTACATGCACCCAAACTCATTCCTATATATTGTCTATCCTACGCTTGAAGCAACCCATTGTGTTGCCCGGGAAGCTGTTCTATAAATCGGTATCCTGGTTTCCCAACCAGTATTTACCCAGGTCTATCCTCAGCCTAAAATTTTTAAACTAATGTCCGTTGTTTCACCTTCTATTTGCTGTTGATATTAACATGTCAATGCAAAATAGACCACGAAACAGTGGATAGATACGGGATCAGCTTAGATTCAGGGTAAATACAGGGCAAATACAGGGTAAATACCAGGGTAAATACCAGGGTAAATACAGGGTAAATGCCTGGGTAAATACAGGATAAATACCTGGGTAAATACAGGGTAAATACCTGGGTAAATATAGGGTAAATACCTGGGTAAATACAGGTTTAGTAGCAGGTTTGATTATTAAAGGAACACATTCCCGGACAACATAATAGACTAGGGTCGCTGGAATGTTTCAAGCGTAGGTTAGACACATATATGAATGCGTGCTTCGGCCTCCTGGTGCTTCGGAGCTCATTAACTGTTTAATAATTGTAAACAAAGCCGCCAAAGATGGAGAAAAGATGGACAGGTTCGTAAGTGCTTGTGTAACTGCTTCGTGAATCTGGCCCCTGGCTCCCAAGGCAGTGACTATTGCAAAAACGCAATAATCACTGTCTTTGGCACTCATTGGGGTTCAGACCAACCCGTCCGCGGGCTTGGCTTGTATATAGCGCTCGACCCCAAGAGACTCATATTCCTAACACTTTGTAACATGCTATGTACTCCATATCGTTTTTTTTTTCCTCAAATATAAATGCATGTTATCTATTAGAGTTTGATGTATACTTACGCGTAAGTCAGGCGTTAACGGGGCCATTGGAACTTTTTATTTTAATTTTAGTACATGGTAGAGAATTATTAAGCAGTCTGTATATTATTATATATTAATTCCTTCTGAAGATGTATTAATATACGAAAGTACTTAAGGAAATTCCTGTTTCAATTCTTCCTCCGTGGTCTGACGCTGTCACGTTTTTCATCACGTGTTAATTTTCGTGATTTACACACATTGTATATTAATTATATTATTGTATATTAAAGTTCTCTGTATAGAAAGTGGGAATAGATTAGGATAGGTTAGGTTAGGTTAGGTTAGGTTAGGTTAGGCTAGGTTAGGTTTGGTTAGGTTAGGTTAGGTTAGGTTAGGCGTAGGTTAGGTTAGGTTAGGTTAGGTAAGGCGTAGGTTAGGTTAGGTTAGGTTAGGCTAGGTTAGGTTAGGCGTAGGTTAGGTTAGGTTAGGTTAGGTTAGGTTAGGTTAGGCGTAGGTTAGGTTAGGTTAGGATAGGTTAAGTTAGGTTAGGTTAGGTTAGGATAGGTTAGGTTAGATTAGGTTAGGTTAGGTTAGGTTAGGTTAGGTTAGGTTAGGCGTAGGTTAGATTGGTGTTTAGATGCCATTGGCGATAATTTGTGTTTAAAGTTCTTGGTGGGTGAAGCATTCGCGGAGATGGGATTCGAACAGAGGTCGTTATCGAAGCAATAGTCTAGTAATGTTTGAACGTTATCAGTTGAGTAGTGTGTAAACCAATTTGTATTCGATTATCGAGTCAAATGCTCGTTAATCGAGCCGTTTGGCGGCTGGATTAGCGAGCTTGGATCTCTTTGTATGCGAGGACGGGCTGAATAATAACTGATGATGTTCGAACTATTCTCGAAAAGATACTTCACTCATTTCCTCTGTTCGAACCGCACCTCAATAAACAGCCCGCCCTCGCATACAAAGACCCAAGCTCGTTAATGCAGCCGCCAAACCCTTCCTGTTTATAAATGAAAAACGGTTTAGACACACAACTCACAACTGATGACGTCCGAACACTTCCGGAACAAGTGTTTCGCTCACGTCCTCTATTCGAACCACAATTCTAGAAATGCTTCACCCGGGAACTCCAGATACAGCCCGTCCTCCAAACAAAGACCCAAAAGTGATTCCATGCACCCGCCAAACCCCCTGTTTATGAATAAAAAGCAGTTTACACACGACTCACAACTGCTGACGTTCGAACATATCCGGAACAAGTGCTTCACTGACGAATTTTGTTCGAACCACAACGCTGTAAATGCTTCACCCACGTACTACAAATACAAATAATCGCCAACAGAACCTAAACACCTAACCTAACCAGTGCCTAACCTAACCTAACCTAACCTAACCTAACCTAACCTAACCTAACCTAACCAGTGCCTAACCTAACCTAACCTAACCTAACCTAACCAGTGCCTAACCTAACCTAACCTAACCTAACCTAACCTAACCTAACCTATACATGCACAATATATTAATATATTATAATATTAATTTATACTTAAGAAAATTCCCGTTTTGAATGAACAGCATATTAAAATTTATGAATGCGTCTGTGGGGTCGACCGCTGGATGGAATGGACTTGAGTCGAGGACGGGTTGGGTACGCATAGAACCTAACAGAACCTAAACCATTAAGGCAACCAAATTAAAACCTAAATAAAACCAAATTATGTTATATAATAGTAATTTATATAATGAGAAAATGCCGATTAAGAGGGTACATTACGTTTCAATTTCTTCTCACGGGAGACATCTCCCGTCACGCAGGGTGCAGTCGCACCTCCACAGATCTCCAGTATCAGCTCTTGATACCGGTAATGGCTCAAAAGGGCCACCACTTACGGGCTATTCATGTCCGTGCCACCTTTTGGGTGGCTTAATCTTCATCAATCAATCATCAATCGTTTCAATTTCTGAACGCGTCGTTTGGGGAGTGGAAGGTCGTTAGTAAACATTGCAAGCGACGCGGTTGTTGGTGTTATAGAGTCAGCTACTCGGAACAAGTTGCAAGTAGCACGGGCTATGGTGAGCCCGTAGTGGACTTACCTGGCACAGGAGCGGGGCAAGTAGCACGGGCTATGGTGAGCCCGTAGTGGACTTACCTGGCACAGGAGCGGGGCAAGTAGCACGGGCTATGGTGAGCCCGTAGTGGACTTACCTGGCACAGGAGCGGGGCAAGTAGCACGGGCTATGGTGAGCCCGTAGTGGACTTACCTGGCACAGGAGCGGGGCAAGTAGCACGGGCTATGGTGAGCCCGTAGTGGACTTACCTGGCACAGGAGCGGGGCAAGTAGCACGGGCTATGGTGAGCCCGTAGTGGACTTACCTGGCACAGGAGCGGGGCAAGTAGCACGGGCTATGGTGAGCCCGTACCTTACCTGGCACAGGAGCGGGGCAAGTAGCACGGGCTATGGTGAGCCCGTAGTGAACTTACCTGGCACAGGAGCGGGGCAAGTAGCACGGGCTATGGTGAGCCCGTAACTTACCTGGCACAGGAGCGGGGCAAGTAGCACGGGCTATGGTGAGCCCGTAACTTACCTGGCACAGGAGCGGGGCAAGTAGCACGGGCTATGGTGAGCCCGTAACTTACCTGGCACAGGAGCGGGGGCAAGTAGCACGGGCTATGGTGAGCCCGTACCTTACCTGACACAGGAGCGGGCAAGTAGCACGGGCTATGGTGAGCCCGTAGTGGACTTACCTGGCTTCAGGAGCGGGGCAAGTAGCACGGGCTATGGTGAGCCCGTAACTTACCTGGCACAGGAGCGGGGCAAGTAGCACGGGCTATGGTGAGCCCATAACTTACCTGGCACAGGAGCGGGGCAAGTAGCACGGCTATGGTGAGCCCGTAGTGGACTTACCTGGCACAGGAGCGGGGCAAGTAGCACGGGCTATTGTGAGGCCGTAACTTACCTGGCACAGGAGCGGGGCAAGTAGCACGGGCTATGGTGAGCCCGTAACTTACCTGGCACAGGAGCGGGGCAAGTAGCACGGGCTATTGGTGAGCCCGTAACTTACCTGGCACAGGAGCGGGGCAAGTAGCACGGGCTATGGTGAGCCCGTAGTGGACTTACCTGGCACAGGAGCAGGGCAAGTAGCACGGGCTATGGTGAGCCTGTAGTGGACTTACCTGGCACAGGAGCGGGGCAAGTAGCACGGGCTATGGTGAGCCCGTAACTTACCTGGCACAGAGCGGGGCAAGTAGCACGGGCTATGGTGAGCCCGTAGTGGACTTACCTGGCACAGGAACGGGGCAAGTAGCACGGGCTATGGTGAGCCCGTAGTGGACTTACCTGGCACAGGAGCGGGGCAAGTAGCACGGGCTATGGTGAGCCCGTAGTGGACTTACCTGGCACAGGAGCGGTCGGCGACGCGGCCGTCGGGGTAATTACGTAGTTCCCTCTGTAAGACTACTGCAGCCAGTGTGTGGCCAGTGACCAGTGTGTTGGGATTTTGTCCAATGATGTGTGTGTCCGAACTCTTTTTTTTATCACGCAGTTTGAGAAAACGGAAAAATTAGTGACATATACACAGATAGGTACATATATATATATTATAATATATTTACTTCCGCTTTTTCGGTGTATATCTATTATGTGAGTTTACGTTAAGTCTGGACTATATTCAAAAGTAAATTAGATTTGCTGGTTTGGTCAGAAAGCTCTTGTAGCGGCTTTATTGACCTCTCTAGAGGCTCCCTATAGCCTCTAGAGGATAACAGCCAACCTCCACCGAGGATAACTCTATTTGATAACACTCTATTCGATAGCACACTGTTGGATAGCACGCCCTCTTTCCCATCAGAGGAACAACCTCGAATCGGCAACTTGTCAACAGCCTGCAGTTGAAAATATTACAGGTAATTCCCCTTTTTTTTGTCTGTATAGTAGTGGTTTGAGGGTGTTAAAGTGTTCAGCCAGGTTATTGTGGCTTGCTGTCTGCATGGCTTGATGGGTAGGGGGGTGAGGAGGGACTTCAAGGACCATCAACCGAGGGAAGGTTCTTAACGCCTCTACAAAAGGTTTACTGAATACTCTGCTTGTATTCGATAGGAAACTCGTAGTGTATAAGCACCGAGGAATACAAAGAGTATACCTCCCGTGAGCAGGTGTAGCGGGACACATATATACTCCCCACAACGTAAAAAATGCAATGGTTTAACCTAACGAAAAGCGTCAAAAAGTAGCCTGTCCGCCAAACTTGCGGGAGCCGACACATTCAGTCCCATACGTCAATATCCCGGTGGTTTGGAATTCCCTTAAACCACCACCACATAGTTTACGGTGGTTACGACTGCGTAACAAATGCAGCCCGTTCAGAGGGCGGGTTGACCCCCCCCCCCAAGAAGAAAGTTCACATTTTGTACTGTTAGGAAAGTATGAGAAAGCAGCAACTAAAAACTAGGCTTTTCTAGGCCTAGTCTATCTCACCTGTG
Source organism: Procambarus clarkii (assembly GCF_020424385.1). NCBI lineage: Eukaryota > Metazoa > Arthropoda > Malacostraca > Decapoda > Cambaridae > Procambarus > Procambarus clarkii. Next base: position 50,925 of record NW_025555922.1, read on the forward strand.
TATTGAATTAGGCTTAAGAGGGTGTATATTAGGCCTAGGGTAGTTTATTTAGGCCTAGGAGAGGTAAAGTTTATAGTCCTCTGTTTTGGTTTGGTAGACTCTGTTTAGTACTTTATGTACATAGTAGCTATATGTACTACCTTACTTAGTAGTCATATGTACTACCATACATAGTAGCTATATATATACTACCATACATAGTAGCCATATATACTACCGTCCATGTATTGATGCAGTATGTATTCATTTGCAAAAAAAATCTATTAGCCACTATTAAGTCCAAATGCTAGCGTGTTCTATGCCTGTAATTGATGTCGTTTGTATGGTTCTGTGATAGTTCCCTCCTCCTTCAAATGGCCTTTCAAAGGTAAACTATTATATTGATGAGTGAGATTCTCTCTTAAATGACATTTATATAAATTAGCATCGTATAGCTAGCCCCTAAAAACACCTCTTGAAGTAAGTTACATATGTTTAGCCGGTTTGGTTGGCTATCCTGCTTTGTGCTTGTGTTAGGGTGAGTGTAAATAGGGGTTATAGTTTATAAGACACCCTTCTTATCCTTTTTACTGTACTATTTTATACGGACACGATATCTAGTATGATATAAATCTTTAAAAATAGTATATCTTTTATATATTAAAGAGTATATTATCCTGTTCTGTTGCACTCGGTGCAACACAAGCTAAATAATAACTTTCTGCTAACTCTAAAACTAAACATACTGAGTGCGAGAAGGGCACAACTGCAGCCTGGTTCCCAACACAATACGTCTCTCAAATACTCAAGTGACTTGTCTTGAGATTAACAGAAGCATCCTCCTAATCAACAAGTGTCCGGCTTGTAAGTTTTACGAGGATTTTTTTGTTTAAATTGAGTTGATAACCTGCATATTTTTATTGCTAATTGTCAGGTGAAAACAATGGTGGGGTTTTTCCTTTGATCGCGAGGTCTGAGGCGCCAATCTTGTATAAACGATTCCTCGAACAATGGCGCGTTTTTTTTACCCCAGCCGGGAAATATAATTGGGTAACTGATGTAAAGGAATGATAACGGAAATCTTCTATTAGGTGAAAGGTAAGTTTTATTTCTATTATTATTATTATTATTATTATTATTATTATTATTATTATTATTATCATTATACCATTTATTAGTAATATTAAAATTATTATTAATAAAATAATTCATGTTCAGATTATTTCGTTACAGTTATTATTAATAACATACGTTCTTGTTATTATTAAAATATTAGTATTACTGTACTAATACAATTATTTCAACACCACGAAGATTATAAGTCCTTAAAACATGGTTGAACAATTTTTATGTTTAATTCCCGTTCGTTTTGTCCTCTCGAAACAGCTTGGTGAAATCTGTCAGCTCCCTTAATGACAGACACATTAAAGAACACGAATGACAGTCTGTCATTCCAGTAAGTGTGCAGACATATATATATATATATATATATATATATATATATATATATAATATATATATATATATATATATATATCCCCTTATCCAGGCCATGAGTTTTTATTGTCGTAATTGCATGGTTTTGTTTTATTAACTATTACAATTATGTAATATTTCATTGTTTTTATTATTGGTATGTTAATTGTTTTTTGCTTTTGGAATGTTTTTGTAATGAATTTTTTCGAAATTAATTTCTAGCGTGTGGAACACATGTGTGGATGGGGGGGGGTGAGGAGGGGTTATGTGGGGGAGGAAGGTTGGGCAGTGTGGGGGGGGGGGGGGGGGGAGGGAAGGTGGGGCAGTGTGTGGGGGGAGGGGCATGTGGGCAAGTGTGTGGGGGGGGGAAGGAGGGCAGTTGTTGTGTAGGGAAATGTGGGGCAGTGGGGGGGGGGGAGGTGGGCAGTGTGGGTGGGGAGGGAAGGTGGTGGGGCAGTGGGGGGGGGGAGGCAGGTGGGGCAGTGGGGTGTGGGGGAGGGAAGGTGGGGGCAGTGTGGGGGGGAAGGTGGTGGCAGTGTGGGGGGGGGGGGGTGTGAGGGAAGTGGGCAGTGTGGGGGGAAGGTGGGGCAGTGTGGGGGGAAGGTGTGGCAGTGTGGGGGGGGAGGGAAGGTGGGGCAGTGTGGGGGGGGAAGGTGGGGCAGTGTGGGGGGGGAGGAAGGTGGGGACTGTGTGGGGGGGGGAAGGTGGGGCAGTGTGGGGAGGGGAGGGAAGGTGGGACAGTGTGGGGGGGGAGGAAAGGTGGGGCAGTGTGGGTGGGGGGGGAAGGTGGGGCAGTGGGGGGGGGGGGAAGGTGGGGCAGTGTGGGGGGGAGGGAAGGTGTGGCAGTGTGGGGGGGGAAGGGAAGGTGGGGCAGTGTGGGGGGCGGGGAGGGAAGGTGTGGCAGTGTGGGGGGGGAGGGAAGGTGGGGCAGTGTGGGGGGGGGGAAGGGAAGGTGGGGCAGTGTGGGGGGGGAGGGAAGGTGTGGCAGTGTGTGGGGGGGGGGGAGGGAAGGTGTGGCAGTGTGGGGGGGGGAGGGAAGGTGGGGCAGTGTGGGGGGCGGGGAGGGAAGGTGGGGCAGTGTGGGGGGCGGGGAGGGAAGGTGGGGCAGTGTGTGGGGGGAGGGAAGGTGGGACAGTGTGTGGGGGGGGAAGGTGTGGCAGTGTGGGGGGGGGGTGGGAGGGAAGGTGGGGCAGTGTGTGGGGTGGGGAGGGAAGGTGGGGCAGTGTGGGGGGGGGAGGGAAGGTGTGGCAGTGTGGGGGGGGGAGGGAAGGTGGGGCAGTGTGGGGGCGGGGAGGGAAGGTGGGGCAGTGTGTGGGGGGAGGGAAGGTGTGGCAGTGTGGGGGGGGGAGGGAAGGTGGGGGCAGTGTGGGGGCGGGGAGGGAAGGTGGGGCAGTGTGGGGGGGGGAGGGAAGGTGGGGCAGTGTGGGGGCGGGGAGGGAAGGTGGGGCAGTGTGTGGGGGGAGGGAAGGTGGGGCAGTGTGTGGGGGGGGGGAGGGAAGGTGGGGCAGTGTGTGGGGGGGGAGGGAAGGTGTGGCAGTGTGGGGGGGAGGGAAGGTGGGGCAGTGTGTGTGGGGGCGGGGAGGGAAGGTGTGGCAGTGTGGGGGCGGGGAGGGAAGGTGTGGCAGTGTGGGGGGGGGAGGGAAGGTGGGGCAGTGTGGGGGCGGGGAGGGAAGGTGGGGGTGGTGTGTGGGGGGAGGGAAGGTGGGGCAGTGTGTGGGGAAGGGAAGGTGGGGCAGTGTGTGGTTGGAGGGAAGGTGTGGCAGTGTGGGGGGGGGATGGAAGGTGGGGCAGTGTGTGTGTGGGGGGGGGGGAGGGAAGTGGGGGGACAGTGTGTGGGGGGGGCAGGGAAGGGGGTGAAGGAGTTCCTTATCAGCTGTGACCCCTTCATGCATTCCTAACAAAGACATATGCAGAGCGGGGCGTCACGCCCTGGTGATTGTGAGGCATGGGCGTGCTGGGGAGGGGTGGGGGCGTGGGGAAGGGGGTAGAGGGCAGGTTGCAGGTGGATGGGCATTTTGGCAAAGGGGTTAGGAGGGGGGAGGAGGGGTTAGGAGAAGGGGGGGGGAGGGGGTGAAGGGGACACAGACGAAGTTAATGAGGTTATGGTTGGTGTTCACCTGTGTGGGTATGTTCACCTAGTTGTGCTTGCGGGGTTGAGTTCTGGCTCTTTGGTCCCGCCTCACAACTGTCAATCAACTGGTGTACAGGTTCCTGAGCCTACTGGGCTCTATCATATCTACATTTGATTGTTGAAAATACGTTGAAAATATATATGTTGAATACATATTATATGTTGAAAATATGTCATTTTCATATTGTCCTTCTGCCTCTTTTCTCACCCTGACGTAATCATTCCTGGCACTCTGGTATCTTTCTCTGATATCTCTTGTATCCTGTTATTTCTATAGTTTCTCCACGCTCTTGTACTCACTTGCTTTGCTAGCTATCATCTCTGATTAAACCATAGGTTTCTCATCTGCATATTTTTTTCCTTTTGGTCCGGGACGAACTTGTCTGCTGCCTCCTTACACTTCTGTGTGATATAGTCCATCACGTCTTGGGCCGTCTTTCCTCTGAGCTCTGTTTCCCACGGTATATCTGTTAGGAATTTTCTTATCTCCTCATACTTTCGCTTCCGGAATGTCGGCCTTTTGTTTTCTGCTCCCTCCCTTGAGTACATTAACCCTTCTTCAACCAGGTTCTCAAACTTCAGTTCACTGTGATCACTCGTTCCCACGGGAGCTTCAAACCCTAATTCCCTTATGCCGGAATCGTTCAGAGTGAAGACTAGGTCGAGTCTCGCTAGTTCATCGTTGCTCCTCATTCTTGTGGGTTCCCTGACATGCTGACTTAAAAAGTTTCTTGTCGCCACTTCCAACAGTTTAGCTCTCCATGTTTCCTCACCTCCATGTGGTTCCTTGTTTTCCCAGTCTATCCTTCCGTGATTAAAGTCCTCCATGATGAGCAGATGGGATCGATTTCTAGAGGCAGCAGCGGCTGCTCTCTCAATTATAGTGTTAACTGCCATGTTGTTTCTGTCATACTCTTGCCTGGGTCTTCTGTCATCTGGTGGAGGGTTATATATCACTGCTACTACTACTCTTGGTCCTCCCGTCGTCATGGTATCTATTACGTAGTCTCTGATCCCCTCGAAGCCCGGGATAACCATCTCGAAACTCCATTAATTTATCATTAGTAGTGCCACTCTGCCTCCTCCTCCTCTTCCTTCCCTATCCTTATTACAGTGTAGTCCTGCGGAAACAACACATTCGTTATGATTCCTGAGAGTTTTGTTTCTGTGAGTCCAATTACATCCGTGAATTGTGTATTCACCTAGTTGTGCTTGCGGGGTTGAGCTTTGGCTCTTCGGCCCCCGCCTCTCAACTGTCAAACAACTGATGTACAGGTTCCTGAGCCTACTGGGCTCTATCATATCTACCCTTGAAATTGTGTATGGAGTCAGCCTCCACCACATCACTGCCTAATGCATTCCATTTGTCAACTACTCGTGTGTAGCTAGACAATTTATTTAACACAAGGGGCAAATGCACAAGGGGACACAGGTGGAAACCGAGTACCCACATGAGCCACAGGGACGTTAGAAAGAACTTTTTCAGTGTCAGAGTAGTTAACAGATGGATTGTATTAGGCAGTGATGTGGTGGAGGCTGACTCCATACACAGTTTCAAGTGTAGATATGATGAGCCTACTGAGCCCAGTAGGCTCAGGAACCTGTACACCAGTTGACTGACAGTTGAGAGGCGGAACCAAAGAGCCAAAGCTCAACCCCCGCAAGCACAACTAGGTGAGTACACCTAGGCGACAGTACAGCTGCTGTGCACTTAGGCGTGGCTGAGTGGACAGCGCTCGGGGGTCATAGTCCTAAGGGCCCGGGTTCGACTCCTGGCGGAGGCGGAAGTAAGTGGGCAGAGTTTCTTTCACCCTGATGCTCCTGTTACCTAGCAGTAAATAGGTACCTAGGAGTTAGACAGGTACGGACTGCTTCCTGTGGATATATGTGTGTGTGTGGGTGCGTCAGAAAAATATGTAGTAGATATAATAGAGGATAAAAGATTGATTAGAAAGTTCTGCTGTCCTGTTTGGGGATAGAACCCGGTTCCCACAGTTGCGGGTCGAGGACGTAGACCATTGTGCTAGAGTACCCATCTGCCCAATAAATTGATGTTTTCAGATTACTCTTTATTAGTAGAGGAGTAATTCAACACGAACAACAGTGCTTTATTGCAACCCGTTCTCGCAAATTTAATAAGTCAATATTGACTTATTAAATATGTGCATAGGTGACATACTTAACATAATAGATACCCTTAAAAAGATTCATAGAAAATACCAACCTTACCTAACCTTGTTAGTATCTTAAGATAAGCATCTTATTGCTTCGTAATTACAATTATTACCTAACCTATAATAGGTATAGGTTAAGTAATAATTGTAATTACGAAGCAATAAGATGCTTATCTTAAGATACTAACAAGGTTAGGTAAGGTCGGTGTTTTCTATGAATCTTTTTAGGGGTATCTATTATGTTTAGTATATCACCTATGCACGTAGTTAATAAGTCAATATTGACTTTACGAATTTGCGAGAACGGGTTGTTTATTGACTATGGTTTGTCGATATTAAGTGTTCAGTTGAACACGTTATTGTTCATTATGGAACATTTTTCTTCCAAAATTATGTTCTAGAGGATGTTTTTACTTTTTTATATTTTATTATGTAATGATAAACAGCAAACATTTTCTGCTGTCCTCCATGGACAGGTTAGAGACAGTCGACCTGAGCTACGACAGATCTTTTACCCTGTCGTAGCTCAGTCGATTAAGGCAGTGTCTGGGATGCTCCCGGACGCAGGTTCGAATCCTCGTCACGGCCCTTGTGGATTTGTTCATTAGAGTTTATATTGTTCATATAGAGTTCACCTAATATATTCATATTAGGTGAATAATATATTCAATATTAGTACCTAATATATTCATATTAGTACCCGACTGCACATATTGTGCAGTCGGGTATTGAGCATTCAACCACAGGTGGTGGTGGTGGGGACCCACTGAAGGTTGAGAAGGCAAGTAACTGAAACATGTGAATGAACTCGTAGAGATTTAGCATATTCAGTAATTCAGCATACTGTTTATATATATATTGTGACGGTAACGCGTTGGTGTTCGGCTGTTTCAAAAGCTAGGGGTATGGCCTCGTCTCATAAAGAAACAAAAAGAGAAAATCTGGAACTTTCGTCTGAGGTAAGGTAATGGGAAGACACACAAAACACAAGTAAATTTAACAATGAGATTTTAATTACGTTAGAAAAGCAAAACATGAATAAAATGGACATAAAAATTGTAACATAAAATCAATCAAACAAAATAATAAGAATAATCACTGGCAAAATGAAAAGTTACGTTAAGACAAGTGAGTAATAACAAGTGAATAATATACAGTGAAATATATGGGTGCAGGAATATTGGCTTTAAGCTGCCACCTCTCTTAGTACACGTAAGCCAGAGCTTAGTCTACCAATGAGACGTGTTAACTTGTGGAAAGCATGGGATATTGTGAGGGCTGTAGGTCGTGGTGGCCCCAGACATCAGCTAGTGTGGCGGGTGGAGGGAGCAGGTGCGACTGGGCACCAGCCAATCAGCGATGAGCAGGCGACGGACAGGTAGTTTGGTGGTTGGAGTGGTGGAGGTGGAGCAGGTGTTCCTGGTGCTGAATACGTTTGCTCTCTGGCAAACCTTGGTGTTGTATTTGTTGGATATTTATTCCATATTAGTTGTATTAGGGACGTACTTAGGAGGGAAGAGCAGGCTCAATCTCTCTTGAAGGAGATTATCGTCACAATATATATATATATATATATATAATATATAATATTTATATATATATATATATATATATTATATATATATATATATATATATATAGTACATTTTAAGCAAAATCTCCCTTGATTACAGACACTTTAAGATCCGGGTCGAAGCCCTTTAGTGCTGGTGCGGGGTTGCTCACTCTCATAGGTGGCTGAAGCCCTTTTGGAGGGAAAGTGAGGGAACCCTTTGGATTAGGCAGGGAAGACCTCCGCAGTACGCTGGGAATGCTTCTGCATTATGTGGGGAAAAAAAAAACTTTTGGGCAGGAGCGGGGAAATTCCCCCAGCTGGGGTTTATGTGTTGTTGTTGTTGTTCCTTGTCATTCCTCTCCACATCCGTAATACCGAGACAGACAGAGGCAGCGTCCGCCTGCGTGCGTGGTCACGCAAGAACCGGAGACTCGTGGCTCCGGCTCCCCCGAGGGGAGGACTTCGAGGATATGTAAACAAAAAAAGAAAACGATGCTCATATGTTTTTTTTTTTAAATTTTTCGCGGGAAACACGTCTGCGCGATTGTCACCTGTTTGCGTGTAGCTGGTAGTGGTGGTGGTGGACCCGGGTTTCTGCCCCGACAGCGGCAGAAACATGTGGGCATGGTTGCTTTCACCCTGATGCTCATGTTCACTTAGTAGTAAATAAGTATCTGGGAGTTAGACAGCCGCTACGGGCTGCTTCTTGGGGAATGTGTGTGTGTGTGTGTGTGTGTGTGTGTGTGTGTGTGTGTGTGTGTGTGTGTGTGTGTGTGTGTGTGTGTGTGTGTGTGTGTGTGTGTGGGCTCACCTCTGTCACTAGGAGCTAATAAACCTATCGCAAAGGTTGATCAGTAGGGGGAAGTATCGCTGGCAGATCATCTCCCTCTTGTGTATAGTGATGGCGGAGACCAACACAAACACTGGTGACCCATCCCCTCCCCCCCACCCCCTCTCTCTCTCTCTCCACCAGAGAGGAGAGAGAGAGAGAG
>NW_025555923.1:0-25207 GCF_020424385.1 Procambarus clarkii
TTGCCTAATAAGCCAAGTTTTCCTGAATTAAAATATTTTCTCTAATTTTGTTCTTATGAAATGATAAAGCTACCCATTTCATTATGTATGAGGTCAATTTTTTTTATTGGAGTTTAAAATTAACGTAGATATATGACCGAACCTAACCAACCCTACCTAACCTAACCTAACCTATCGTTATAGGTTAGGTTAGGTTAGGTAGCCGAAAAGTTAGGTTAGGTTAGGTTAGGTAGGTTAGGTAGTCGAAAAACAATTATTTCATGAAAACTTGGCTTATTAGGCAAATCGGGCCTTGCATAGTAGGCTCAGAAGTGCGTTCTGGCTACTAGGTACGACATATATATATATATATATATATATATATATATATATATATATATATATATATATATATATATATATATATATATATATATATATATGTCGTACCTAGTAGCCCGAACGCACTCCTAGGCCTACTATACAAACTATACAAGGCCCGATTTGCCTAATAGGCCAAGTGATTTTCTTTATTTTCAATATTTTCTTTCCATTTAGTTTATTTGAATTTTTATTATTATATTTTATTAAGAACATAATTTATTGACTAAGTTGTGATAGTTTAGGTTAGGTTAAGAAAGAAATTAGAGAAATTGCTGACCTGGAGAGCGTGCAGAGATCCTTTACTGCTAGAATCCACTCAGTAAAACGTCTAAACTATTGGGACTGACTTAAGAGCATAAATCTGTACTCCCTTGAGCGCAGGCGGGAGAGATACATAATAATTTACACGTGGAAAATATTAGAGGGGCGGGTCCCAAACCTGCACACAGAAATAACATCACATGAGACCAGAAGACATGGCAGGATGTGCAGAATACCCCCGTTGAAAAGCAGAGGTGTAACACGTACTCTGAGAGAAAACTCTATCAACATCAGAGGCCCGAGACTGTTCAACACGCTTCTGCTACACATAAGGGGCATAACTGGCAAACCCCTCACACTGTTTTAGAGTGAACTGGATAAGCACCTCCAAAGGATACCTGATCAACCAGGCTGTGACTCATACGTCAGGCTGCGAGCAGCCGCGTCCAACAGCCTGGTTGATCAGTGCAGCAACCAGGAGGCCTGGTCGACGACCGGGCCGCAGGGACGCTAAGCCCCGGAAGCACCTCAAGGTAAGGTAAGATAGGTTAGGTTAGGTAGGGTTGGTTAGGTTCGGTCATATATCTACATTAGTTTTAACTCAAATTTAAACAAAATAACTTATACATAATGAAGTGAACAGATTTATCATTTCAAAAGAAAAAAATTAGAAAATTATATAAATTCAAGAAAACTTGGCCTATTAGGCAAATTTGGCCTTGCAAATTGGTCAATATTTTTCTATTTTTTTTCTTATAAAATAATCAAGTTATCCGTTTCATGATGTATGAGTTAATTTTGTTTAATTTGACAGGGGGCATTAGAATCAGATTTCCCCAAAAATGAATTAAATGAATACTGCTTCGATTTCAATCAAACTTTTTTGACGAGTTGTACATGAAAAGAGTTTCATCTGGCTCAAGTCTCAGCATCGTAGCATAAATGGGAAGGGAGAAAATAATATTGAAATAGGTGTTAAAATTATTCCAAAATTGTCAAAAACGATTATTAAACACAAGTGTCAACTGAAATCATGTCTATGGTTCTCAGCTATCACAATAGCATATAAAAAATATATTATAATTAATTTTTATTCGAAATAAATTTAAGTTAATTTTTTTTTCTTTTTTTATCGGACGATTTGCATGAAAATTATACACCTGACTGCATATAAACCTATCTGTAAGGGTGTCAATTTTGGAGAAAACTGGTTGATGTCAGCCTCAGATGGCAGCACCTTAGACTTTATTATTTTTGTATTTATTTTTAAATAACATAAACGTTCAAATAACTTTTTCATTTTTTAGTCAATTTACATAAAACGTACACCTTATATGTAGAGTGTATGTCTCTAAAATCTCTAGTAAGAGTTTTTTCCTAAGTTTATATATTGATTTTATAATAACAATAAACATGACATATTTGCATAATTTTGGGGGGGAACTTTGAAAATTTGTATTAGGAAAACTAAATGTTTTGGGAAAATATCTTACTACAGATCCTATATAATATGCTAATGTGTCAGAAAAGTGTCATAGAATGATTATATTTGTAAGGTGTATTTTTTATTCAGACTTGAAAATGCGAAAAATTCGTTGAAAAAAAAAAAACTCTCCCTTTCTACTTACGCTGCAGTACTGAAATCTGGAACAATCGCAGCCTTTTACATATACAAATAGACAAAAAATAAGGGTTGACATTGAAAAATTTTGAATTTGATATCTAATGCCCCCTTTAATTAAATTAAAACTAATGTAGATATATGACCAAACCTAACCAACCCTACCTAACCTAACCTATCTTATCTTAACCTGACCTTAACTACCATAACTCTATCAATAATGTATGTTCCTAATATAATATAATAATAATAATTCAAATAAAACAATTGGAAATTTGTTGTAGTAAATAAAGAAAATCTCTCGGCCTATTAAGCAAATCGGGCCTTGCATAGTAGGCCGAGAAGTGCGTTCTGGCCTACACAACTGGTAACTAAGCGGATTAAGGCGTCCTGTAGTTACCAGTTGCGTTGCTCCTGGGAGTATGGGTTCGAGTCACTTCTGGGGTGTGAGTTTTCAGTCGCATATAGTCCTGGGGACCATTCAGGCTTGTTCGCATTTGTGTTCCTCACGTGTGCCCCAAAGAATGAGGTGATTTCATAAAATGCTATGCCCAAGATTACCATCCGAGTGCCGGTGGGGAAGTGGTTAAAACAGATTTGGCTATCCCTTCCTTTTGTCCGGTCATGATGTTCAAGCAGATTAAGGCGTACTGTAGTTACCAGTTGCGTTGCTCCTGGAAGTATGGGTTCGAGTCACTTCTGGGTTGTGAGTTTTCACTCGCATATAGTCCTGGGGACCATCCAGGCTTGTTCGCATTTGTGTTCCTCACGTGTGCCCCAAAGAATGAGGTGATTTGATAAAATGCTATGCCCAAGATTACTATCCGAGTGCCGGCGGGGAAGTGGTTCAAATAGCTTCGGCTATTACTTCCTTTTGTCCGGTCGTGATGGTCGTGATTCAGGCTTGTTTGTTATGAATATATATATATATATATATATATATATATATATATATATATATATATATATATATATATATATATATATATATATATATATATATATATATATATATATATATATATATATATATATATATATATATATATATATATATATATATATATATATATATATATATATATATATATATATATATATATATATATATATATATATACACATTATTAAGTATGAACGAAAAAGTAAGATTAATAATTCCAACACGAATTTTCTCAATATTTCTTATTTTTCTTTTCACTGTTGATGGTAATTGAAAAATCAATTCTCCAACATTAATTTTTATTTCTTGTCTGACGCGACACTTGAAAGCCTTTCGTAATAACTTATTACATTTTCAAAGACTTTAGTTAACACACGCACAACTATAACCTGCAAACACTAAACAGAGTTCTACTATGCTATGATTTAAATAGCTTTCATCTTATATACCCGCATTTTGGGTGAGGTGCTATGTTACAAAAGTTTTGGATGAGGTGAACAAAACTTTCAACACAAGACAGAACACGAAACAATGGGTATAAATTGGGTAAATTAAAGGGAAGAATGGAAGTATCTGCAAAGGGCCTAATGGCCCATATTTCTTGATGCTTCTATAATGGTGCGGAGTCTTGAAGTGGGTAGAATATAGTTGTGCATTAATTGGCAGTTGATTTCTGGTGTTGACTTCTTGATGTGTAGTGCCTTGCAGCTGTCAAGCCGCCTGCTATAGATGTATCTATCGATGATTTCTGTGTTGTTTATTAAGATTTCTCTGGTGATGGTCTGGTTGTGGGAAGAGACTATATGTTCGTTAATGGAGCCGTGTTGCTTATGCATCGTTAATCGCTTGGAAAGAGATGTTGTTGTCTTGCCTATATATATAAAATAATCACGATTGGCTGAGTGAACGACGTCGAAGAATTTAACAATATTATTCAGTCTAACATACAAAGCAAGGCAATCACATACAAGACCGTCGACACCCTGGTGGAAGCAGATGAAGCGGTTAATTATCCAACAGAATTTTTTAATTCACTTGATCTGCCAGAGATATCACCATCGCACGAACTGCAATTAAAAATCGGCGTGCCAATTATCATGTTACAAAATATCAACCAGTGAAAGCTTAGACACGACACGTAGCTTGCAGTAAAAAATTATTCAGCAACGTCGTAGAAGCAACAGTCTTGACAGGACCTTTCAAAGGTGAAGATGTCCTCATTCCTCACATTCCTATGATTACAACGGACTTGCCATTTCAATTTAAGAGATTGTAATTCCCATTTCGATTAGCGTTTGCAATCACCATCAACAAAGCCAGGAGCCTATTTTTAGAATTGTGCGGTTTATATCTAGACAAGGATTGCTTCTCATTTGGAAAATTATATGTTGCGTGTTCTAGAGTCGGCAATCAGACAATGTCTATATCTTCACAGACAATGGAACAAGAAAAAATATTGTATACCCACAAGCATTGTGATTTTAAACATGTTAGAAATGTGCATTTTCTCTTTTCTTTCTTTTCCACTTTTTTAACAAGACTGAGCCACAGCAGCGCGTGGCGGGTACGACGAAAAGTTCTTCTTTGAAATTTTCACACAACGTTCCATTCGCATCTGTCCAGGTTTTTATATACATACAATATAGATGTCATGATTGTAACGGTAAAACATGTTTTTTCTGAAAAATTGTGTTTTTAATGTCTTTTTCATGTGAGGAAAATCTTTGAAACATCTTTACTGATTGCTTTCAAATTTTGACACAACATTGCATTCAAATAGGCGTGTCTCTTTATATATATCTACTATATACATGCCTCACCTGTGTCAGGAAAAATCATGTTTTTTTTTTAGAACAGTGCCATCTGTTGGACGTAAGAGTAGCACACGCTGTAATCTCCGAAAGTTCTTCACCGATTGCTTTAAAATTTAGACAATGCGTTGCATTCGAATAGGCGCATGGTTTTATATACCTACTATATAGATGCCACTCCTGTGAGAGGTAAAAACATGCGTTTCTGAAAAACAGCGCCATCTGTTGCTCATAATAACAACATGCACGCTATACTAAATATGTCACGAATTTCATTTCAATGTTTCCGATTCCATTGATAAATTTTATTTTCATAGATTTCTATTTATTATATTTTTTATTGAAATATTTAATGTGACATTGTGTTGGATACTCCCCTTCTCTTTCCCCTACCCCTCCTCTTCCCCTTCCTCACTCATGCTCTTTCTCTTACCCTCCCCCCCTCCACCCACACACAGCTATAGCACCCTCACCCAGCAACACCCACACCCAGCTAGCACCCACACTCAGCTACACCCACACCCAGCTAGCTCCCACCCACCCTGCAATAGACTGGAACCCAGAGAGACAGCTGTTCGCGCAGCTTGATATAACTGGTACACCTTAACCTACACCCGGGGGTTTGGTAGTACACCAAATCCCCGGGTGTACTTGTGTGGGGAGGATTGTGAGAGATTTGCCCCACATATACAAACTTTTGATGGCACTGATGTTCCTGTGACACCATTACACCCCTATACAGGTGACGATATGGCTGAAATCGCCTATTTCCATACTTTTATTGACAATGATTTTATGAACCATCTTGTGGCAGAGACGAATAGACACCCTTACAGCCTCATAGACTCCGGCATTTTACCTGCCGCTCGCATGACACGATGGAAGGACACCACAAATGCCGAAATGTACGTGTTTCTCGCATTGAGCATGATGATGAAACACTCCGAGAAACACATCATCCAGGATTACTGGAGCAAAGACAGCCTAGTTCCATCCCCTGTGTTCAACAGGTACATGTCACGTAATAAGTTCCTGTTGCTTCTCAGGTGATTGCGCTTTGAAAACAATGCAAATAAGGACAGACACGACAGGCTTTGGAAGGTTCAGAAGGTTTTCAGTGATATGAGAGGCAATTTGCATGACTATTTTGTATCAGGACAGAAAATGGTAATTGATGAATCGCTAGTCCTCTTCAAGGGACGACATGAGTTCAAGCAGTACATCCCATCAAAGCGGCACCGATTTGGACTAAAGTTTTTCGTGCTGTGCGACTGCGAAACTGGTATCGTCATGGACATGATACTGTATTCAGGTACAGACGTCGACATACCAGCTTAATATCCACACGGGTTTTTCTGAAGTTTCGTCAAAACCTTTATGGAACCTTTGCTGAACAAGGGTCATCTTCTTCTTGAGGTTATCTTGAGATGATTTCAGGGCTTTTTAGTGTCCCCGCGGCCCGGTCCTCGACCAGGCCTCTAACCCCAGGAAGCAGCCCGTGACAGCTGACTAACACCCAGGTACCTATTTTACTGCTAGGTAACAGGGGCATAGGGTGAAAGAAACTCTGCCCAGTGTTTCTCGCCGGCGCCTGGGATCGAACCCAGGACCACAGGATCACAAGACCAGCGTGCTGTCCGCTCGGCCGACCGGCTCCCATATACTGCTCACCGACAACTTCTAGACTTGCCCTTTGTTGACCAGATACCTCCTTATTTTGAGATGATTTCGGGGCTTAACGTCCCCGCGGCCCGGTCCTTGACCAGGCCTCTTTTTTGTTACAACTCCCCCCCCCGGAAGCAGCCCGTAGCAACTGACTAACTCCCAGGTACCTATTTACTGCTAGGTAACAGGGGCATCAGGTTGAAAGAAATATTTGCAAATTTGTCTCCGCCTCCACCGGAGATCTAACCCAGAATCTCAGGACTACGAATCCATAGCGCGGTCCACCCAGCTGTCAGGCGCCCTTTGACCACAACACTGGCGTATGTGGCACTGTGAAGGACCACAAGAGGGAAATGCCAATGTTTGGCATATGTATTGCAGTGGGTGATTGCCAGCTGCGGAAGTGGAACAAAATGTTATCAGTGCGGTGGAGGGACAGACGCAAGGTGAATATGTTGAAAATAATTCACACTGGTGCCACGTTGGACAGTGGGAAAGTGCACTTTCAAACACGCTTCCCAATATATGAACCCGACTGTGTAGTAGACTACAACGTGAACATGCGCCTGGTAGATAAATGTGACATGATTCTAAGTGCCGTCCAGTGCGTGCGTAAATGTATGAAGTGAACGAAAAAATTATTTTTCCACCTCACTGATGTTGCAGTGCTCAACTGTTTCAACATGTATCTAGTGAAATCAGGCAAGAGACCCCCAATACGAACATTCAGTGTTGCTCTAGTTTCGTAACTGCTCGTGAAGTATGGGAAGGAGGGTTCTATTCCTATGCAGTGGGTGCCAGTAACAATTTTTTTTTTTTTTTTGAGATATATACAAGAGTTGTTACATTCTTGTACAGCCACTAGTACGCGTAGCGTTTCGGGCAAGTCCTTAATCCTATGGTCCCTGGAATACGATCCCCTGCCGCGAAGAATCGTTTTTTCATCCAAGTACACATTTTACTGTTGCGTTAAACAGAAGCTACAGTTAAGGAATTGCCCCCAGTAAATCCTCCCCAGCCAGGATACGAACCCATGACATAGCGCTCGCGGAACGCCAGGCGAGTGTCTTACCACTACACCACGGAGACTGCAATGCCACTTGCAGTTCCAGACAGACTGAAGGGTAACGAGATTTTCGGCATAAACATGCTCGAGTATATGGCCTCACAGCATCACAGGACAAGGGTAAACGTGCCTGTGTTGTACATATACATGAAATGTATATGTACGAAATTTATATGTTGTAAATGTACATGAATGAACATGAAACATTGGAAATATGAGCAATATATATGAAGACATTTGTGATGCGTGTAACACAGTGTCCTGGGACAGTACGGATGTTCTACTGCCATAATATTGTGTATCTGTTCATTATTCATAGGACTGGCAAGAAAAAACTAAACTAATGCATTTGGAAATGTACGCAAAAAATAAAATAAAAAAATTGTGTCAACTCACACATGTTAAACGTGGCAAGCGACTGCCCCTTCCCTCCCCGGGGAGCCTATGCCACGGTCGACCACCAAACCGTGAGGTCACACCACCTTTTCCGGACCTCAATGCGGCCAAAGTAAGTACAATTGCCAGTTTCTTTTTACATATATGTACTCAGGGAAGGGTATTTAACACACACACACACACACAATTCCCAGGAATATATTTCCTGCCCACAAAGAAGGGGGCGCCATTTTTAGGGGCCGTGCAGCACAGTGGTTAAGCCTTGCACCGAACAAGTCTATGTAGGTGGGGAAGAGGACAGGTTGACTAGATTAGCAGTTACCAAGGAGGATGTTATTAAACAAATAATGAAACTCAAGCCAAAGAAATTCCCACAGCCAGATATATGGCCCTGGCAATCATATGTGGCATTCTTCCTAGGAAGGGAGCTGGAAATAAATGGTTGTCGAGGGCACTTGGTGTCAATTGCCGCCTGGAAAAATATTGCAAATCAAATGCAATATCTTTCATATATAACTGGGAACACTTCTATGAAAGAAATGACATGTATTTCGAACAGAGATTAGGGGAAAGGATAGGTCCATTAAAAACTGAGACAGGTCAGATAACGGATAATGATGTGGAGTTGAGTAGTATTTTTCATAAATATTTTATCTTTGTGGTTAATACTTAACACTATGCCTTCAGCCGAACAAGTTTATGTGGGTGGGAACGAGGATAACTTGACTATTTTAACAGTTACCAACCTCGTTAGAACCAGTGGTTGGAGCTGTTTGCTTGGGTTTGGGTTTAAACTGTTAGTAGATAGTGGTATTGGAATTGATATGGAGAGAGGAGGTAATAAAAGTATGTGTTTGTGGGCAAAACAAATTAGCAAAATGATCCGGGAAAGAGAAGGGCCTCAAATAACAATACACTTAGGGTATATTACACTAACAATCGAAGTCTAAAAAACAAAATAAACAATTTAAATGCTCATGTCTGCACAGAAAAAAAATTAAATTAATGCACTTACCCAAACGTGGATGAATGTAGAAAATAGAGAACTATTAGCTGAATATCAAATAAATGGATTTAAGCATTTTCACACAGATAGATATATTAGACGAGGAGGGGGAGAGGCTATATATTTTTGGGAAATTTTAAATGAAGTCTCAAAGAGGGAATCAAAACTGAGCACACAGAGATTATTCAAATAGAATTAAACGAAAAAAGAAATAATCTTATAATAGGAGTTATATGGAGGCCACCAAACTAAGAATGAAAGCAAAGCACCTATGGGATGAAATATCTAGAGCCTCTAGGTCTAGCAGTATTTGTGTCATGGGTGACTTTAATTGTAGTGGAATAAACAGATTTATTAAGGAACCAACGCAGGAAACTCATTTTTTTATTTAGTGTTAACTAAGAGGGAAACACAAATTAATGACATCGAAATAGGGGGTGAGCTAGGGAACAGTGATCACAAAGAAATCAGATTAGCATAAAATGGATTAGATCTGTAGGAGAATATTCAGTTTAAGTGCTAGGTTTTCGGAAAACTGATTTTAATAGACTAAGAAACTTTTTGGGTCAAATAGATTGGAAAGTCTTGGGCATTGGAGGTGGGTTGGTCATGGAGCGAGAAGTAAATCCAGCTATAAGTTACGTAAAAAATGGATTTCGATGTGGATTCAAAATATAACTTATTTAAAATTATTCTAAGCAAAGCACAGGAACGTAGTATGCCATACAAATTGAATAGATCGAACATTAATGACCCAAAGTGGATAACAAAGGATCTGAAGAACCTTATTGGTAAAAAGAGAGCGTGGTACAAGAGGAATAAGAGTGGGGATGTCATTTTAGATCTAGAATTCTTAGAACTGGTTATAAATGTTAAAAAAAGAGATAATGAAAGCAAAAAGAAACCATGACGTTCACATAGCAGGGCAAGCAAATACAAATCCTAAAGTTTTTTTTCAGTTGTACCGAACTAAGATTAGGGAAAGGATAGGTCCAAACTGAGAAAGGTCAAATAAGAAATAATGACGAAGAGATGTATTTTTAATAAATATTTCATCTCTGTATTTACTAAAGAAAAACTCAACTCTATGCCTTCAGCCAAACAAGTCTGTGGGTGGGGACGAGGACATGTTGACTAGTTTAGCAGTTACCAAGAAGGATGTAATTAAACAAATAGAAAATTCAAACCAAACAAATCCCCAGAGCCGGATGAAGTATTTGCCAGGGTGCTTAAAGAATGCAAAAAGGAGCTTTGTGAGCTACTGTCTACCATATTTAATAAATCAGTAAAGTTAGGCAGAGAGCCAGAGTCATGGAAGGTTGCTAATGTGGTACCAATTTTTAAGAAAGGAGATAGATCACTTGCGTCAACGTATCGGCAAATTAGCCAAACGTCTACTGTGGGAAAGTTACTTGAATTGATAACTGCAAATACAATTCTTCTTCATCTTGAAAATCATCAATTAATAAATGATTCTCAACATGGTTTTACATGTGGCCGTTCATTTTTAACATATTTGCTCTCTTTTTATTCCAGCATAGTTGAGGCAGTTGATAGTGGTAAGGATTGTGATGTTGTGTACCTTGACTTTAACAAAGCTTGTGATACAATACCACATGAAAGTCTGATTAAAATGATAGAGGCTCATGGTATTGTGTGTGCTATATTAAGTTGGATTAGGGCATGACTATACCAAAGGAAACAGAGAGTTAGTGTAAATGGGGTTAAGTCAGAGTGGGAAAATGTTGTAAGTGGAGTGCCTCAAGGCTCTGTCCTGGGACCTCTGTTGTTTATAATATACATAAATGATTTAGATTCAGGTTTGAGCAGCAACATTTGCAAATTTGCCGATGATACAAAAATCGATAGGAAAATAAACATGCAAGAAGACTCACTATCACTTCAAGTTGATCTAAATAGGGTTTTGAAATGGTCAAAAGATTGTCAGATGCAGTTTAATGCTGATAAATGTAAAGTTTTGAGGCTAGGTAATGATGATAGAGTTACAAGATACGAGATAGATGGTGTTAAGATTGCGAAGTCGGATTGCGAAAGGGATCTGGAAGTTATGATTAGTATGAATTTAAAACCAAAAGATCAATGCATGAATGTTCGTAATAAGGCAAATAGGACACTGGGATTTATTAATCGAAGCGTTAGTAGCACGACACCCGATGTTGTTCTTCAGCTCTCTCTTTTTACCTATAAGTTTCTTCAGATCCTTTGTTATCCATTTTGGGTCAATAGTGTTCAATCTATTAAATTTGTGTGGGATACTACGTTCCTGCGCTTTGCTTAGAATATTTTTAAATTAGTTATATTTTGAATCCACATCAAATCCCATTTTACGTCACTTATCACTGAGTTCATATCTCGCTCCAGGACTGGCCCACCTCCATGCCCAAGACTTTCTAATCCATTTGACCCGCAAAATTTCTTAGTCTATTAAAATCAGATTTTCGAAAATCTGGCACTTTAACCGAATTTTCTCCTACAGATCTATTCCATTCTATGCTAAATCTGATTTCTTTGTGATCACTGTTCCCTAGCTCTCTCCCTATTTCGATTTCATTAATTTGTGTTTCTCCGTTAGTTAACACTAAACATAAAATTTTGTTTTCCTGCTTTGGCTCCTTAATGTGTTGCGTAAGAAAGCAATCGTCAATTAATTCTAGAAAATTTTCTTCTGCTTCATTATTATCATGTTTTGTTAAACTAATTTACTCCTCTAAAATTAAAGTCACCCGTGACACATACTGCTAGACCTGGATGCTCTAGATATTTCATCCCATATGTGCTTTGCTTTCATCCTGTCTAAGTTTGGTGGCCTGTATATAACTCCTATTATAAGATTATTTGCTTTTACGTTTAATTCTATCCAAATAGTGTTTATGTTCAGTCCGAAGAGATTTTAAATTTCAATGCTGCATTGAAGCTACATAATACAGGTAATTTACTCATAATACTTATTTGGTCACCTTATAGAGATTCACTGTAAGAATCCTTACGGGGAAATCCTTCTCATCTCTGCCATTTATTATTAACAGTTTTAAATACAATTACAGTTCCGGGACTGTGAATCTAAAACTGTTAACTTTGTTTTATACAGGAAAATGACGCGAAGAAGATTATTTAAAAAATCTTCTGTTGCTGATCGTGTAATGTTTATAAAGATGTGGGTGGTCGGACACACAGCCCGAGATATTGCTGACATGAGCGGCTACAGTGTCTCCACCGTCGGCAGATGGATTAAACGCTGGAAACAGGGTCGAAGCATTAAAACAAATCTTCACTGTAAAACAATATCAACAAAATATTTCAGTAAGGACACGGGCATCCCTCAGATACTTAAACCAATGTCGCGTACATTGTCTCAGGATGTCTTTCATCCGGAGAATATCTCAAATGAGACGAATTCAGTTTTATATCCATGTATGAGAAATCCTCAATTTTGTAACATTCATTCCTGGAATTATTCTCCAAACTTCAGTACATTACCTTCGCTCTGGTACGTTGGTACAGACCTTGGTCCTTAATGATATAATATCATCTCGCAAGTGTATATGTTCTAAGTTATTTTCATAAAACCTGATAAAAGACTATGGGAAAAAGTAACAAATTTCTGTTTTAGTTGAAAAAGTCAACATATTCTATGTTACATCATCTTGTGAATGTACTGATTCTTAGACCTTTCAGTGATAATGTTTAGAGCCGAACACATGTAAACGATAATGCGTGATGTCCCAAGAAACTTAGCAATAAATTACAGAAAACCTGTGAGGTCACTCATAACGTACATAAAACAGACAAGTTAGTGATAACGTACTGAAAACAGACAGGTTAATGATAGCATACAGAAATCCAAGCAGGTTTTGTAATAACTTACAGAAACCCAGAGAGGTCAGTGATAATGTACAGAGTCCTCGTCATTTCAGATTAATGGACACTAGTTAAACTAGTTAATAATAATGAGTACAATCCTAGATGATCATTGATAAATTAATTAGACGTTACAAAATCAAAAATGATAGATGGGCAGATGCAGTTTACTACAAAGCATACAGGGTTCTGAGGCTTTGGAATGATGATAGAGTTACCAGGTATCTGCTGGTTATTGTTGAAACTGGGAACTGTGAATGTGAACAAGATTAGGTAGTCAAGATTAGCAAAAAGTTAACAGATTTAAATTTAACAGTGCATAAACGTTCGAAATTAGGAAAATAGGTATATATGATTTATTTCAAGATGTTTTAAATTTAAACAATTATTGTCATTCATCAACTATATCATGCTATTGTTAATCTCAATTTAGATGTGGAGTTCAACTTTGGTCGGCATACTATAGATTTGACATAAGTTCACTTGAACGATTTCAGTGATGGTTGAGAAAATTAATCCCAGGAATTAGAAACTCTTCAATTGAACAGTGATTAAGAACGAATAATTTACATTCATAAGAGAGGTGAAAAGCTGGGTAACACATGACTGAAGTGAATAAGTGTATAATAAGGTGTTTAATATATCAACTCAAAATAAAACATCCTGTGTCAATTTGGGTGAAGTAGCTCCAACCGAGTGGCCTACAACTTTGAAGAAACATTCACTCTGACTGTATAGATTATCGATCAATCATCTATCCATCTATCTTCTATATGTTTCGTTATATGAATAACATACCATCAATATGTTAGTGGCTTTGCATGAAGCTAAGAGCACCAATATTATGTACTCCCACAAACCTTTGTTCCTTCGTGTATATAAAATAAATAAATAAATAAATTATATGGTTTACATTAATACTGCTTGTACTACTATATCTACGACTGCTACTATTGTAGGTGCTGCTTCTTCAACTATTACTATTGCTACCCCTTCTACAATTTCTACAACTAATTCTACAACTGTTTTTGATACTAATTTCTACTATTCTTATATTAATAAAGCTTCAACTACTGCTGCTGCCACTACTACTACCACTACTGTTATTAAAATTACTACGTCTCTACTACTAAAAAGTTTAGCTTTACTGCGACTACAATCATCTCTGCTAAAAATTAATTGGCCAAAGCTATTTTTATCATAAACCAACATTCTACCACTTTCATTAACGTTTTAAAAGAAAACCAAATTATGGTAAACTGTTTTAATCTGAATTAAAAAATTTGTAAATAATAATAATATAATATTATAAGAAGCAAGAAATAACATGAGGCAAGTGCAATACTGTGCAATGTGTATGTGGCACGATGACCTAAGAAACAAATGGTAAGGTTATCAATAGGCAGTAAAGCTTCATGCCGCACAATACGAGAACAACAAGGACCAGTATCGGAGGGCACCTTACCGCCTCTCAACAGACCTGATGGCTCTGTAGCTACCAGTGCCTTGGAAAATGATGAACTTCTTACTTCTCACTTCACAAGTAAGATGCAAGTTACTGTGTGAGATCGCTTTCTCTCTGTCCTACTTTCGCTTACCAAGTCGCGTTTATCTTCCTGTAATATTAAGAAAGAGAAAATTAAAAAGAACTTGTACTCGAAACGACCGTCAGCAAGGCTCTCATACAAGACTTTGTTGGTTCTTTCATTTTAAAATGATGTGTACTTGGAGTCTCACTTGGAAACACTTCTATGATTGTATTGACCGGGAATCCTGGTCAGGTAAGGATTAGGTCGGACAGGTAAAGTTCGGGTGAGTGGCAACCGAACTTTCCAATTTACCACATTTATTTATATATTTATTTATTTATTTATATATATACAAGAAGGTACATTGGGTTTGTGAGAATACATTGAATAGTACAGTATTTACAATCTTGTAAAGCTACTAGTACGCGCAGCACTTCGGGCAGGTCCTTATTCTAACAGATAATTTTAAGTAGGTAATTTCTATCGGAATTGATAAATGATAACAAATACATTGCAAGAGAAAAATGAGATGAGAAAGCTTAGTAAGTATATTAAATCACATTGTTATATTAAAGCTCTGATTGATTACACTGACAGCTTGATTGGTAATTTAAACAAGATTAATAGACAGCATACAGCAGATTGACAGCACATATAAGACAGCAATGATCACAATGGGAAAGATGTTCAGATTGGGTACATAAAGATTGGGAGACTGGGTAGCAATAGATACAGATAAACAAGATTAATAAACACCATACAGCAGATAGGCAGCACATATAAGAAGAATCATTGATAAGAAGAATCATTTTGATAAGAAGAATCATTTTGATAAGAAGAATCAAAATGCAATAATTCCTCCTGGGAAAACACAAACGAGAAGAGTGTACATCTGTGTAGTGTAACCTGACCATTCTTATGGAACATCTGTTTTGATGACATACTTAGGTTAGACCAATGCAGATTGCACTAACAGTTTTTCAGACAATCCCCAGAAAATGACAATACAGATATCAGCAATAGGAAGAAAATTTCCAAATGGTACTATTGTACCAAATAAAAAGTTGACTTGTGTTCTATTTCAGTATAACAAATGGTTAGCAAACAAACTGGAACGTAACCTTTCAACTTCATCTAACTTGTCCTACACCTTAATAAGCAAATATAGGCCTAATATTCGCTGTTTTTGGCTATGGTTTGTTAATATATGTGCTGCATTTGGTTTATGAAAATTTTACCTAACAAAATCAAAATATACTTTACATTTTCGTGAGACAGGAAAGAAGATTTATATCATAAATATATATATATATATATATATATATATATATATATATATATATATATATATATATATATATATATATATATATATATATATATATATATATATATATATATATATATATATATATATATATATATATATATATATATATATATATATATATTTCATTGAATATGACCGCATATTCTGTATATTATTTTCTGGTTTAGGGCTTCTATCCCTCTAACTACTTTCTTAGCATCAGGGCTTAATTGAAATAGGAGTTCTCCAAAACTCATTTTCGTACTTTTAAGGTGAAGAAAAGAAGTGATTTACTATAGAGTGTATTACACTTATTTATATAATTTGCACAACGTTGTGCAAATTATATAAATAAGTGTAATACACTCTATAGTAAATCACTTCTTTATATAATTTGCACAACGTTGTGCAAATTATATAAATAAGTGTAATACACTCTATAGTAAATCACTTCTTTTCTTCACCTTAAAAGTACGAAAATGAGTTTTGGAGAACTCTTATTTCAATTAAGCCCTGATGCTAAGAAAATAGTTAGAGGGATAGAAGCCCTAAACCAGAAAATAATAAATACAGAATATGCGGTCATATTCAATGAAAATGAAAGAAAACCTGCTAGTATATATATATATATATATATATATATATATATATATATATATATATATATATATATATATATATATATATATATATATATATATATCGAATGGTCCCCAGGACAATATGCAACTGAAAACTCACACCCCAGAAGTGACTCGAACCCATACTCCCAGATGCCACGCAACTGTATGTACAAGACGCCTTAATCCACTTGACCATCACGACCGGACATAATGAGGTGATAGCCGAGGCTATTTGAACCACCCCACCGCCGGCACTCGGATAGTAATCTTGGGCATAGCATTTTACCAAATCACCTCATTCTTTGGGGCACACGTGAGGAACCACAAATGCGAACAAGCCTGAATGGTCCCCAGGACAATATGCAACTGAAACTCACACCCCAGAAGTGACTCGAACCCATACTCCCAGATGCCACGCAACTGGTATGTACAAGACGCCTTAATCCACTCACGTGTGCCCCAAAGAATGAGGTGATTTGGTAAAATGCTATGCCCAAGATTACTATCTGAGTGCCGGCGGTGGGTGGTTCAAATAGCCTCGGCTATCACCTCATTATGTCCGGTCGTGATGGTCAAGTGGATTAAGGCGTCTTGTACATACCAGTTGCGTGGCATCTGGAGTATGGGTTCGAGTCACTTCTGGGGTGTGAGTTTTCAGTTGCATATTGTCCTGGGGACCATTCAGGCTTGTTCGCATTTGTGTTCCTCACGTGTGCCCCAAAGAATGAGGTGATTTGGTAAAATGCTATGCCCAAGATTACTATCCGAGTGCCGGCGGTGGGGTGGTTCAAATAGCCTCGGCTATCACCTCATTATGTCCGGTCGTGATGGTCAAGTGGATTAAGGCGTCTTGTACATACCAGTTGCGTGGCATCTGGGAGTATGGGTTCGAGTCACTTCTGGGGTGTGAGTTTTCAGTTGCATATTGTCCTGGGGACCATTCAGGCTTGTTCGCATTTGTGTTCCTCACGTGTGCCCCAAAGAATGAGGTGATTTGGTAAAATGCTATGCCCAAGATTACTATCCGAGTGCCGGCGGTGGGGTGGTTCAAATAGCCTCGGCTATCACCTCATTATGTCCGGTCGTGATGGTCAAGTGGATTAAGGCGTCTTGTACATACCAGTTGCGTGGCATCTGGGAGTATGGGTTCGAGTCACTTCTGGGGTGTGAGTTTTTCAGTTGCATATTGTCCTGGGGACCATTCAGGCTTGTTCGCATATATATATATATATATATATATATATATATATATGTCGTACCTAGTAGCCAAACGCACTTCTCGGCCTACTATGCAAGGCCCGATTTGCCTAATAAGCCAAGTTTTCATGAATTAATGTTTTTTCGACTACCTAACCTACCTAACCTAACCTAACCTAACTTTTTCGACTACCTAACCTAACCTAACCTATAAAGATAGGTTAGGTTAGGTTAGGTAGGGTTGGTTAGGTTCGGTCATATATCTATGTTAATTTTAACTCCAATAAAAAAAAATTGACCTCATACATAATGAAATGGGTAGCTTTAATCATTTCATAAGAAAAAAATTTGAGAAAATATATTAATTCATGAAAACTTGGCTTAGTAGCAAATCGGGCCTTGAATAGTAGGCTGAGAAGTGCGTTCTGGCTACTAGGTACGACATATATATATATATATATATATATATATATATATATATATATATATATATTATATATATGTCGTACCTAATAGCCAGAACGCACTTCTCAGCCTACTATTCAAGGCCCGATTTGCCTAATAAGCCAAGTTTTCATGAATTAATGTTTTTTCGTCTACCTAACCTACCTAACCTAACCTAACCTAGCTTTTTTTGGCTACCTAGCCTAACCTTACCTATAAATATAGGTTAGGTTAGGTTAGGTAGGGTTGGTTAGGTTCGGTCATATATCTACGTTAATTTTAACTCCAATAAAAAAAATTGACCTCATACATAGAGAAAAGGGTTGCTTTATCATTTCATAAGAAAAAAATTATAGTAAATATATTATTCAGGAAAACTTGGCTTATTAGGCAAATCGGGCCTTGAATAGTAGGCTGAGAAGTGAGTTCTGGCTACTAGGTACGACATATATATATATATATATATATATATATATATATATATATATGTCGTACCTAATAGCCAGAACGCACTTCTCAGCCTACTATTCAAGGCCCGATTTGCCTAATAAGCCAAGTTTTCATGAATTAATGTTTTTTTCGTCTACCTAACCTACCTAACCTAACCTAACCTAGCTTTTTTTTGGCTACCTAACCTAACCTTACCTATAAATATAGGTTAGGTTAGGTTAGGTAGGGTTGTTAGGTTCGGTCATATATCTACGTTAATTTTAACTCCAATAAAAAAAATTGACCTCATACATAATGAAATGGTAGCTTTATCATTTCATAAGAAAAAAATTAGAGAAAATACATTAATTCACTAAAACTTGGCTTGTTAGGCAAATCGGGCCTTGCATAGTAGGCTGAGAAGTGCGTTCTGGCTACTAGGTACGACATATATATATATATATATATATATATATATATATATATATATATATATATATATATATATAAAAGTTTGTGAGGGTACCACCTCTGGTGCCAATGTGGGGACCCATAGCCACGGAGAAGAAAATAAAAGTATTCAGAGGAGACCTTGTGGTTTCTCACTGAACACTAATATTATCTTCTCCTACCACCCCCATTCTTTTGTATGTACACATATATATTTACTTTATTTGAACTTTGTTACAAAAAAGGAGTTACATATGGGTTACAAAGATAGCTATCATAGGTTGTCGAGTTCCTCCAGCTCCTCAGATGGCGGGCAGGAACCCTGGATGCAGTGCGCATTTCCCCTCTGTATCGCCACACTGAGGCGCTGGAAAAGAAAGCTTGCAGCTCTTGGGTCCCTTGTTGTTTCAATGAGCCTAGAACCCAGTTCCTTCAAAAAACTGGTAGCACTTTTACCCCAGGCGCCGAGTGTCTCAGAAGCAATGGGGACAAAATTGTAGTGGTGATCCAGTTCTCTATACTTACAGGATTTGGCTGCTTCCCTGTGGGTGGCAGCGCCACCTGGTTGTGCAACACTGAGGTTAATGTAGGTGTTAGCCAGGGTTGATACGCTCGTGTAGTCCCATACCAACTGCTTGCCATTCTTCCAGGGGTTCACTGTGATACCATCCGGGCGACCAATAAGAGCATCAGAGTTACGGGGCGTTAGGTAACGGGGCTCTCTTTCAGCTGGGCATCCAGCTGTGGTGAGGCTCCTCTTGATGATGTTGTTAACTTCACTGTGCCTCGAGTGCCATCCCCCTGTGCTTTGGCAGAGTAGGCCATGGTGGCCGTACCTGTCAGCCACCACCTCGCTGCAAATACACCTATATCTGGTGTGGATTGGGGCAGCAAGGCGGAGGGCCACAGCAATTCGGAGGGCGTGTGGTGTGAGACGCGTGCCAGTTGCCGACATTGGGGTTGCTACAGGAAATCCCCTGCATGTGGGGCTGCTACTGCTTTGAGGCGAGCAATGTCCTGTTGTGTTGTTGCAGCACCCAGGCACTCTGCAGCAACTTGGTCTACAATGGGCCATCACAGCTGGATTGCTTGTGGGCTTTTAAGGATGGTGGTTGAGGTGATTGGCCTGCACGAGAGGCCCACTCTGTGCACAGCGTGTAAAATTGGGATCATGTACACCTGCCCAGCTGATGTAAGTGGGCAGGTAGAATTTCCTTCACAAGGTCGTCGGATGCTGATAAGGAGGACAGGAAGGCTGGATTAGCGATTTGCGTTGCTGTTCGAACTCCGAGGCCCCCAAGTCTTACGGGAAGAAAGGCTTGTTTCAACTGTAGGTCATCGAGAGAGAGAGGTTAAGGGCTTTTTCTAGCATTGATTTCAGTAACCGGTCATACTCACTTAGTTATGGCTACTGTAAGATGGTGAACACCTCAGAAAGTAGGTTAACCTGGGGAGGGACAGACATCTGGTGATGAGGTAGAGTGCATCATGAGCATCAATATCCTCAATCCTCCCATTCATTCTCTTAAGGTCGGCGATTTTCTTATCAAGGACCTCATCGATGGCTTTCATCCCCAGAGGAGCTCCTAGGAGTGTGCTGTCTTCAGGTTTAGTTTTATGGATATTTGGCAGAAGTCCCTCTATTCTCTCTACGATGCCCTGGTTGGAACATATTATTTCACATTTAGAAGGGTTCAGGGTGAGGCCTAAAACTGCACCTTGCTCCTGATTTTTCTGATGTCCTCCAGGAGGGAGTCTTGGGAACCAGCTAGGGTACCATCATCCAAGACCAGATGTTAAGCTCGCTGGGCAGGACCTCTGTGACTTGTTTGATGACTAAGCAGAAAAGGAGAGGAGCAAGGGGGTCACCCTGTTGGATGCCTTCTCGCGAGTCAATTTCATGTTCGCCAAAAAGTAGCTTAAGATCCATACTGTAGCATGAATGTACAAAAGGGTAGAGGGAAGGGAAATGACTATGAATCGCACGGAGTACAGCATCCCTCCGCACCAAATTGAAGGCATTTTTTAAATCTAGCTTGATAAGGGCCTTTTCGTCTGTGATGTTGGAGATGAAGGCTCGAGCTGCATGGGCTGCCGCCTCACACCCTTGTGGAATGCCAAACCCGAGCTGTTTTGGCTTCAGCATGTTGGCCGCTGCATCACTAACTGTTCTTGCAGCTGCCTTTGCGACGAGACGCCGGAGAGAATTGCCCACAGCTATTGGCCTGATCCCTCCATCCTTTTTCTTTAGAGCACAGAGAGATGCTCCAAAAAAGATAGGTCTTATGGACGCTGGTATGTTGCCAGCTAGACATGTGTTGGTGAATCTGGTTAGTTCCACCAAGAGGTTCTTTGCAATGTCACCCAGTGCAGGGTTGAGCATTTGCTTGAGGTGGTTGGGTTTTAGTCCTGTGAACCCACCTGCTGATCCTGTAGGGAAGGACATGGCTGCTTTATGGACCACAGATTCAGCCACCCAGAGAGGTTCTGCTCCGTAGCCCCCACTTGTACAATGTCGTCCTCACGCGGAGCCCTGAGTGGGTGTTTCTCCCTTAGGGCTTGAGCTGTTTGCGGCATCTCTGTCGGCAATTGAGTCCTCACTGGTGATGACTCGTATTGCGCCAATAGTGTTTCCTTCTTCTATTTTCTTGGTGACTGATGTTCTGATTTTTGATATCTCGGATATGCCACTGTTGCTCTTCCTGCAGTGGGTGTTTCTCGCGCGAGTGGGAAGGTGCACCTGGTTGTCCTCCCTGGGAAAATCATTTATAGCTTTGATGACTGAGGCAGCTAAGGTTTTGTCTCTCCTTGCAGGGGTGGCTAGACATATGTTGCCAAACATTAGGAGGTTGTGCCATGCTTGGGTCGTTCCAGGAGAGTCGTTGATCTTTCTCAGGAGGGCAGATAATTTGGCTGCTGCATGGGGGCGGGCTGCTTTAGGGATGTGTTGCAAGGTTCTGGCCGATGTTGCTTTGATAGCTTCTAATAAATTTTCTGTGTGAATGAAGGTCTGGGAGGTGTTTTGCCTTACGGGCGGTGTGGGCTGTTGATTGGTGTTCTCCCTGGGAGGGCGCTCAGAACCCAAACACCTGGCTCCGTTGTTGGAATGAAAGCGCACATTATCGTCCCTCAACCGGATATAGCATACCCTGTCACACGTCTGACATCTTCCTTGTCTACCCCTGATTGATGGCTCATCTTGACTTGGAGAAGCCTGGCTATCTGTTGAGAGCTGCGACATGGGCGGGCGCTGGGCGGGCGCTGGGCGGGAAGGTGGACGGCGGATGGAGACTGGAGGGTGGGCGGCGGTTGGAGGCTGGGGGGGATGATCAGCTGGACGTGGCACTTACTACTCAGATGAGTGGTAATACATATACCACCTCTATACAAAGTGTGGGCATACACCCACTACACAATATGTGGGTATACATTGGGTGGGGTGGGTGGCGTAGACACACATGGGAGCCTCCCGGCTTCTATGGGCGGGTGGCAAGGTGGCCTCGTGGGTGGGGAGGCGACGTGGTGGGGTGGGTAGGAAGGGGAGAGCAGGTACTTCCCGGCTGGGGCCGGATTCAGGAAGGTACTTACGAAGGTTTTTCCTCTTAGCTAAGAGCGTTTTCCGTCTTAGCGCCTTCGTGGCGGCTACGTCCGTATTCAATTAACTACCCTAAGTGAAAAAACCTTCGTAAGTTCATTCCGGGATTTAAGTGTGGTTTCGACCACTCGTAGCTTTATGTAAACTGGATATAAGTCATTTTTTTCTCTACTACATAACACGGATCGATTTATGATATTGGAACATGACCAAAATATTATAGCTGGTGAATCTAGTGAAGAGGAATCCTTCGTGTTAGTTATATATGCATTCTCTGCTTGAAACTTGAAGTAAATATGTGTTTGATGATAGTAGAATTAGTTTTATAATAGCGAGATATTATACCAGTAGTTATTAAGTAAATAAACACTGGTGAACATGAAATATGAGAGAAGGTGATGAGCCCTGCCTGATGGGATCATTTCTATCACCAAATGCCCCTGTTCACCTAGTAGTAAGGGTGTACCTTAGCTATACATACCCATTTCTAATTTATTTAGTTTGGTTTTATTTTGAAATTAAATCTGGGTGAGACATAAAATAAAAATATGCTGCACAAATGATGTTAGGTAAGGAAAAGGGTAAAAATGTCAAAAACTTTATTCATTGAATACTTAAAGCTATAATTATGACTATATAGATTATTAAAAAAGAGAGAGGGAAGTAGGGGTCCAAGACCTCTTCCTGTTATACAATTTGGGTGTGGAACAAGTAATTATCAAAGAAGGCACCATGCCGGGAAGGCTATGTAGCAGTAAGGCAGTGAGGTGAGGCAGCTACTTATTTGAGAAATGCTTATTTTATTTACCTTATAAGCTGAGGCAACTTATTTTATTTGAGGAATACTCAGCTGATTCCTCTACATTTAGCATGGAACAAATTTGTGTCCAAGACCTCTTCCTGTTACTCAATTTGGCTGTGTGTAACCAAACTAGAAGTGCTCTACAAATCAAGGGACCCAGAATGTGGAATGACCTCCCGAATCATGTCAAAGGCTGTACCTCTCTCAACCAGTTTAAGAGTTAAACCAAGTACTGCCTAATTAACTCCATGTAACCTAACTTACCTCCTAAATGTCAACCCATGTCTTGCTATTTTTTAAACAACGCTGTTCACCAACATGTGCAATTGCTGATTTATGCTATGTTAACCCCCTTTTTGTATTTTTTATTCCTTCTTTCAACACAATTTATACCTAATCCCGATTACTATTAAGTTTTAGTCTGTGTTTTTTTCCCCCCACACCTTGCCCGAAATGCTATGAGTATTAGTGGCTTTAGGTATTGTATGTACTAGCTCTGCCTATAAATCCAACATTATGTTTGTAAATCAACTGTATGTACTTTTCCTGAATAAAATGTATTTATTATTTATTTTTAATCAGTAAGTATTAAAAGAAGGCACCAAGCTGGGAAGGCTATGTAGCACCATTGTGTGTAACAATAAACCATTTTTTTTTTTAACAAATAATGCACCTGTATGGGAAAACAAATCCTGTCAGCTGTAAAAATATTGATGCAGTTATTTAAATGAAAAATATAATGAAAGAAATATTACTGGTTTATTTTTATCCTATCTTTTTGTACTGTACAGTATATCCAAGGAATTGAAAAATTGAGACATAATGCACAATTTAATGAATGATTAGCATGGATTAGCAGTTCAAAAGAAATATGACTTCTATTACATATCAACATGAGATCTTAATGATCCATGGTCAACATGATTTAATAAGGATAATACAGTACTGTATTTGTAATAATACAAACTATAATTTAAAATCTTTATTACTGATTTTTTTTATTAAGAAGATTAGGTATACACAGCAATGTGCTGCTACCCTATTCTATATGGAATATTACACAGTGTAGATAAAAAACTAGCTATAAGTTTATCTAATACTCCCATCTCACAGGATGGTTAGACATACTGTACATGGAATCAATTTAGAAAATACCAGCCTCAATACAAAAAACAAATCAACTCTGACTAAACAACTCTAAGCAATTTTCACAAGAGGTAAGCACTGAATCATGGAAACATTATATTATAATTACTCTTACCAGTTTCTACAAAACTCCTCTCAAACAATGTATTTTTAAACATGTTTAGGTATACACAGCAATGTGCTGCTTCCCTATTCTGTATAAAGGACCACACAGTGTAGATCAAAAACCAGCTACAAGCTCACCCAACATCCTCACCTCACAGGATGGCCAGTCATACATGGAATTAGGAGAGAACAAAATACTTAATGCTGATCTATTAGCCTCCACTGGCAAAATCTGGGTGCAGCACAAGAATATCTTCCAATATTCCTGAGTGTATGAAGTAATTACAGAGCTCAAAATACCTCATACCATTTGGTATGAAGTCACTGATAACAGGACAATCACAGATATAGTGTTGGAGAGTATGTTCTCTCAAGTAGGACTGAAAACAGATGTTTTTTTTCCACCAAGAGGGCTATAAACCCATGGAACCGCCTACCCGCTGAAGCCGTAAATGCCAAATTCCAGCTAAAAAATATCATTAAGACAATTGGCGGGCCCTTTAACAAGCCGCCGGCTTTCTGTCCTCTTCGAGGTCACTAGATAGTTAGTGGCCCTTGGGTAAATTC